>SKCR01000242.1:0-52441 GCA_019454045.1 Zanthoxylum bungeanum
TTCCATTAGTTACTACAATTACATATATGATATGCATGTAGAAAATTTGAATCTTGAAAAGTTTGAGATTTGAGACTTTTTTTTGTATAATTGTTATATAATTGAAAGTATTTGCACCTCGGAGGTACAAGTAAAGTTTATCATTTATTCTATATAATAGAATATTGTATTCTATTTGATAGAATATCTTTTCTACGATCCCGAATAATGAAATTATTTTATTACTTGGTTAAAGTAACATCGGATGTTGATAGTTGTAGAAAAGACCTGACTTAGTGAAGTCAAATGTGAGAGTGATAAACTATAAGTGGAACTACATAATTAATAAGATGAAAAGACCCTTAGATATCTTCCGTATAAGTTCTATAGGATGTCAGAATCATTTGCGAAGTATAAGATACTTAATGGTTCTGTTGTTTTCTTGTCGAAGAAAATTATCCTTTAACTTATAGTGGGAGAGATATTCGATATCGATTCCGGAACTTGGCATTGAACCATAGATTTAAGATTGTTCATAGCTTACTACGATCAAGTTTTAAACTTGATTAGGCTTTCATTAAGAATCGTTCATAAGATCTGTAAATTGTTTGCGCAGCGAAAGCAAAGTGAGCTTGATAAATGTTTGACCTTTATAGTATGACAGTGAGAAAAGTTATACTCAGTAGTCTATTGTAGATTCTGAGAAAACTTGTCTCTAGTCGAAGTAATTGAACAGTTAAAGATCTGTTGGTTAATGTTGATATTAAACTATGTTTTTGGCTAAAGAATGCAAAGTGGCATTCTTGAGTGATTTCTTCGAATAAGAGATCCGTCGTGATTTCTTTATTTGAAGAGTTCATTCTAGAATGGCCATAGAGTTTGTATTCTGCTAAGATCACAGTTTGATGTACTAGTTTATAGAGCCTATTGTAGACTCAGATAAGCTTTTCGGAAATCTGTGTTCTTTGATTTTGATATCAGTCAGATTGTCTGGTTTTATCGAAGTATAAAGAATACGTATTTGTCAGTAGGGCCAGTGGGAGCGTACAAATTTCTTTCTAGTATTATATATCCTAAGTCTTCTTTTCTCTGTTTTAGGAGTGAGAGTTGTCTCTGTATATTTGATATAGAGTTTTATATAAGATGTAAAACTGAGAGACTTGTCAGATACTCTCATTAGTCGCATATTAGATACGATCTAATAAAGGACACACTAAGACTATCTGTATGACAGTTAGTATAATTGTTTGACAGTTAACATGTCTTTTATATATATAGTATTCATCTTTCATAAAAGATGATACCTTTGTCGAAAGAGATATTGATTAGAATGTCTAGTCAATATTATGCATCATAGGATGATGGCGTGATGAATACTGTATTATGTGTGATTAAAGATATCAATTTAATCGTAATTGTTACAAGTTATTTTGATATGCTTTAGACCATATGATGGTTCTAGAAACATGTTCTTTGTGATCTTTGAGATATTAAGAACGATTTTCTCGTACATGGAGAATTTAGTCAGCAACCATAAGGTCAGATTAGTTTTGATTCTAATTATGACATTAGATGGTCTATGTCATATAAAGTCAGAAAAGATGCAGTGAGAGTGTCACCATTGATTCTACTAAACTAGTGGAATTAGTTGCAACTTATGAAGTATTGACTTATGAAGTTTGCATAGTGACCTCATAGATTAGAAGTTTTCTTATTATTGTAGTGCTTGCGGTTGGCTCATAGTATTTGGATTTGATCTCTAAATGCATAGACAACTTAGTAGCCATACCACAATACAGATATAGCGTCTGAGTGATATTGATGTAGAATTTGGATTCTGAAAAATATGAATGATGCTGGCTTACGGAAAACGGTTGGGTTTTTTGGACAGACTTGATTTGTTAATGCAGGCTTACTTGTTGTTGCCTACCTCTTGAGTACTGGTGAGCTCTCTAGGGCCATGAGTATGCGATATACATTAAAATGTGTATAGGATACCATGGATTGGCACTAGAGCAAGTGGGTGAAATTGTTAGGGTTGGTGCTCGAAGTGCCAATCCAGATTGTATTTATGTCCGATTTATAAATACGAGCAATTCTATTTTCCATAAAATTACTTAATTTATTGGTAGCACCATTGTCTTTTATACGCTTATTCGATCTAATTACGATTAGATATATTATTACGTTTGGATCGAAACTGAATCTGGATATTAGACAAAGACCCTATGATTTAAAATATAATGTGCAATTACAACGTAGTTTTGTAATTGACATTGGGAAATGCATTATGAGATGTATATCCTTAAATAAAGTTCCTGGTCAAGATTTACACGGGTCGGTTAGTAAAATCTGTTGAGACCAGTGCATGTCTTATATCGTGACTTGGTCCAATGGTTTAACCCATTGAACCATGAGTCTCGGGAGACTCGTATAGACATGTAGGTGTTTATTTGATAGGACAATGAATGACTCACTGAAGGTTTCCTAATAGATGGTACACCAACGTCAATAGGAACCTTCTCGAGTTGAGCGAGCATAGTGATCCTTCGACTTCAGATACCACAATGGGATATATGCGTTATCCTCCATAATTTGATGACAGTCACCTCAACGATCTATTTATGATCCGACCTCAGCCTGTTTGTTGGGTATGGACTGATGCTTATGATATCCAGTGCGTATCAAGATAGGATCCATCAGTCCTGTGTACATGGCATAGGCATCCTCATGTGTTTACGATCTAGTAAATCCATGGCTGTAGTATAACTTTGGAAATCAGTTCCGAGTGTTATTCAGAGATTGTAAATTGAAAGTCGATTGTATTATACCAAACGGATTTGTCGTTTTCATCTATATCCCAGGTTAATACGGATAGCCTGTGACGGGGGGATTATATGTATGTAATGACCTCGACTTGCATAGTTTAGCGAGATTATCGTGGTCGTCATAATTCATGAGTGGGTGAATTATGGACACGAAATTGGATTTCGTGACGGATAAACCTAAACTTAGAGAGTCCCACAATATAAAGTATACTCGTTGAGCACTTGGGCACCTAAATATTAATAATATGAATTATTCACAATACTATACCGGATTAAATGAGTTAATTCGGATCGTTTAATCGGTTAAATGATAACACATGCATTAGGAGATTTTGTCCGATAATAATTATTGTGTATTTGTATTTCATACATAATACGATTAGATACACATTAATTATTCGTCAAATGAGATTTTGACGCATGCCATAAATATATGTATTTGTTATTTATTGTAAATAAAAATATATTTATAATAATAATTATATTAATTGATTATTTGGATATTTAATTGTTAAATATTCAAATGATTAATTAATAAAAAAATTTCGTAAAATATTATGAATTTTTTCCAATTGTTATTGGTTTACATGTCATAATTTTATTAAAGTAAATGTGTGAAAATTTGATTTGTCACTTAAAAATTTACTTTAATTAATAATTTTTTTAATGGACAAATTACTATATTAGCCCCCAAAGTCGGTTTTGGTGGATTTAAAAATTGAAAAAAAAAAAATTCTTCAGCTTATCACCACCATTGTCGAGAACAAAAAAGGGAAAATGGGTTTCAAAGCTTGTTTGGTAAATCCATGGAGAAATGAATAAAAAACAAGAAATAAAGCTAAGGAATCATATAATTAAAGGTAATTCTAAAATCCCTAAGCTTGGAAAATTATGTTTCTTGTTTCTTGATGATATAGTGATATCTAGGGTTTCTTCTTTTCTACAAAGTTTGGGGCTTTTGGTTGTGATTGATGAATTGGACGTTAATGAAGCATGTGTGAAGTATATTGGGTGGAATTATTGTAATTAGTATCCAATTTGGTCATTAGATGACATGTTGCCATTCTAGAGTGTTATGACCACTCTTTTAACACCTATAATTTTTCTTGGGTGACTTTAGTTGGTCTTTTGATTAATTGATTTAATCTTCAAAATTTTGCATTAAAGCATGCAAAATTAGGAATTTCGGTTTATGGATCAGAACTTATTAAACTGGAAATTTTGTGATGCATTTGATGTCATATGAATGTAATCGATGTGTTTTGGAAGTTGGCACAATTGCCGGAAAGTGGTTCCGACTCGAAATAAGGAAAACGATCAAAAACAGCGTTACAGGGTGGATTTTGAGCCAATCGGGTGGCGGCTGTCCAAACAGCTAATCCGTCACTGTTTGGCCAGCCCATGAACTGCCCTGACACTATTGGGGCTGACCTGGGCAGTCCTCAAAAGTGTCGGGTGGTCGGTTCTGTCGAAAACGCGTTTTGCGTCATTTTGCAGAAAAACGGTTTTCATAAAAATTTCGTGAAGTTTCAACCTTGTTCATGTCAATATTTGATATTGAATAAATAGTTTTAGGTGAAATATGAATAAATTATTCATATTAGATATTGAATAATTTATTTGTATTTTGAAAAAAATTTAAAATACAATTTCGCCCGAAACGCGCTTCCGCTGCGCTCATTGCCCAAAATCCCAACAAAAATGGTATCAGAGCGGGTCTGATGCTTCATACATTATATTATTCATGCTTGATATATGATATATAATCCAATTTTAATGTTCGTACATGCTTGTAATCTATATATGTTTCTTTACTTTTTGGTTTTACATTAACGAAAAATATAACAGAAATTTAATAGTTAAATTGCGTTATGTTTTCTAAAGTATAATTGAAATGTTTAGAAAATGATTTAGATTTAAATTCTGCATTTGATGTAGAGTATAGCTTCCATAGGAAAATCGCCGCTTAGAAATAAGGTTGTAAAGTAACGTGTATTGAATACATGTTTCTTGGTCCGTCTTGTCAGTACGGTTTGTGGGTATTTTTCTATAACATCATCCGAGATCGTGTCAAAGCTGTGAGGGTATAGGTTATAGGATCATTATCCATACCAGTTGTATATTGATACTGGATAAATTCAAGTGAAAGTGGAAATCCAGAACGTGCCAAAGCTGTCAGGACTACACCGTTAGCTTAAGTTTGTGATTGACAAGTGTAGCCTTGATACGCCTTCCTATGAACGTGCGAAAGCTGTCACAGCGAGAAACGGTCAGGACCAAAACCAGGAGTCACTGGTGAGTTATTGACAAAGAGTTGTCTACCTAATGAATATAAGTAGGCGAGATCGTGCCAAAGCAGTGAGTCGAAATATATTCATGGGATCCTACTCTCACTATGGAATTCGATTAATTATTGAATTCCCGTTTTCCATTGGGGATGATGGTATTACGTAAAATAGTGGGAGACACTGCTGGGTAAAAAATCCATAATTCAGACAGTGCGTAATATTTTGGAATTTACTGCTTTCGTTTTCCTATTATTCTATACTATTTATAGAATTATGCTTCTAATTCACTGCATGTCTATTACTTGAATAGATTTTCTGACTTTATTTATAGTTGTGTAGTTCTAGAATAGGTTCTAGAAAGACAGTAAACTTAAATATTGTTAGATTAGTTGAAAGCATCGGGAACTATTGTTCCGATTTTCTTGAAAATCAAGATGGTTTATGAATTAGTTTCTAAGTCGCGATTAGGTAATCTAAATAGATATCTGCTTTAGGATATTATTCTAGAAAGAATTGTTTCTGGTGCAGTAGGAATTGACATGAATCGGTTCATGTCTCGAGATTATTGACTAGAATTAAGAAAACCCCATTAGTATTTGTTTATCTTTTAATGACGTTTCTTGGCTTCAGCGACTTTAAGAAGTCACGTGTCTGACACAGTTTGCTAATCAATTATTTGCAATCGTTGTGAATAATTGAACGCAAATTATAAAGCTTAAGAAATGAGATATGTATAGTTGTGTATAGAGAATATTGATTCTCACAATACGACAATTGTAGGTATTGGATACCAGATCTCCCGTCTAGTTATTTAAAATAATATTTAATAATTATTTTGATATTTGATATCAGAACTTGTGATTGTTGGATAGTTACTTGTTATGTATAAATAATTGTTATATATTTTAAGACGACTAGTAGTGTCATTAATGAAAAGATAAACATTAAGAAAATATTTGGTTAAATAAATAACATAGAACTGTGCTTTATGAGGTTTTATCACATAAACATTAGATGATGTTCCTTATGGTAAATAATGGTCTGATACGAGTTCACACCATATATCCTTATCCATTTAATGAATATTGTATTCAGAATGTGATTAAATCTCATTTAATCAATGATTGTTATTGGACCACAAGATTTATTAAACTAATACATTGGATGTATATAGTTTAATGATTTGTAAATTGCCTAATATAGTTTTATTTATTTCGTAACTCAGTTAATGCATTGTCATTACTTAGTTACCTGTTTCCAATAAATAATATATTGAATGTCTTGAATTGTTCAAGAACTTTCAATATGTTTCTGATGAAAAGCAGATAGAATATTTTGACTGGTTCAAAGTTATTTTATTTGAAGTGTTGAAAACTATAAAATTCATCGTGAGTCTTTAAATTGTTCAAAGATGTTTGATATGATCAAACATATGAATTTAAGGTAATTATTTCTAAAGTTATTTAATGAATATGATTCTGACGTGACCTTTCTTACCATAATTGTAGCACTTAACATTCTTCTTACTTTTTGATTTCGATCTACCATGGTTTTGACTCATACTTGAGCCACGTTCTGTTGATCTCCCTCTTGTCATCAATAATGTTTATACTTGTTATGAACTATATCATCTGTTTTCCTCATTTTTGTGCCTAGACTCATATTATCAAGAGCAACAGCTACAACTTCGTCAAAGAATAGATTATCAGTGACAATATTACTTGTCAAGTTGATGATAAGTTGATCATATGAATCAGATAGACTTTGAAGTAGAATCTCTACACATTCATTTGTAGATATACTATAATCCAAAACAGTGAGTTAGGAAAATAGTGTAGTAAAGTTGTTGATGTGATCCGTCGTGGATGTGGACTCACTCATACGAAGAGTGTAAAGTCTCCTCTTCAACAAGATCTTATTGTGTATTAACTTGACCTCGTACAATTTTGCAAGTGCATTTCAAATCTCGTTTTCCATCATCTTCTCTGCAAAGCTGGATAATACAGAATCTGCTAAGGCTAAATACAAGTTACCCATAGTGTTGTCATCCATATCCTTCCATTTTTCATCAGTCATTCTACATGGTCTCTCACCAATTTCCGCTAAACAATTGTCTTTTCTCAAGATTTCTTTTATTTTAAGTTTATATAAGGAAAAGTTTCTCCCGTTGAATTTCTCAATTTCGTACTTTCCCGTCATGTTTCTGATGATGATCAGCTTCTCACTTGAACCAGCTTTTAATATTTCACCGTGAATAGTACCATATACAGTACCGTATATGTGAATAACACCGTATACGTGAAAGTACTATACTGTATATGTAAACAATCTACGTGAACAGTAATCCTGAAGCTCTGATACCACTGTTAGAGGATCGTAGGCTGAAACTGGCACGCATGTAAAGTGAAATTGAGAACAATTGTTAGTTCATGAGATATTGTCTGTCATATGACAATACAGTAATAATTAGGAAGCTTAGCCTACCATAAATATTAACAATAAAATAAAGTAATGAGACACATATTTAACGTGGTAAAACCCTCAATATGAGGAAAACATCAACAAGCAAATATAGAAGGCTTACTATAGTTGAAAGAATTTTACAACTTCTCACTCAATTATTAACTTGCACATAATTAAATATGCATACGAGAGAATGAGAGAGGTAGAAATAAACCGAAAGGTTATAATTAAACAATATTAATTAATTGTTAATGCCACCAATAAATTTAATAAGAAAGCCACAAAGTAACTGAATAATTTTATTTTAAAAACTTCTTTCCTCTCGACTCCTCCATCAAAATTGTGAAGCTCTACATTTCTTTAAAAAAAAAAAAACAAAGAGAAATTTCTATTCTGCAAGCAGATATATAATGGCCAAATTTATGCCAATATTAGCCATCACCTTCACATTTCTGGCCGTTTTCCAGTGCCATGCTCACAGCAATGACTCAAGAAAGGTGAGAATAATGAATGCTAAGTGCAATATTCATTGTTGATGACTGTCGATTCTTTGATATATACTTATCAATTTGCTTTGACATTGCAGGTATATATTGTGATATTGGACTCCTCTATAGAATCTTCAGAAGCTGTTGATCTTAAAATTCTTGAGAAGGTTCTTGAGGAGGGCATGTAAGTTTACAAATTCATAAATTAGTTGTTGACAATATACAATAGAGTTCATAATCTATTTTACTTATATTTTTAAAGTGAATTTTCTGATTCTGATTCTAAATTTAAACGGGAATAGCAAACCTGTTGAATCACTTGTTAACGTTTACATTCACGCGACCAACGGATTTTCAGCAAGACTCACTACAAATGAAGCAAAAAAACTAGCAGGTAATAATATATCTATATATGATCATCTTATAAATGATTAATTATTAATGTTTCATTTGAATATTCTATTATTGACATTTCTCTATGTCTTATAATATACATATTCATGGTTATTGAAACGTATACAGGAGAGAATGGTGTACTTTCGGTTTTTCTGAGCAAAAATTATCGTCTTGAACCTTCAAGAGATGCGGGATTATCAAAAAACGTGTTCAAGATTTCTCCAGTTCCAGCTGAGGCTTGAGATTGTTGATGATTAAAATTTTAGTCGACTAAATTTGGGTTTTTAAATAAAATAATTTCACATTTTAATTTTTTCCGCTCTCCATCGTTTCTCATAAATTAAGAAGTTAATGGATTAATTATTCTAGTGAATGTTAAACTTTCCATTTTTTTTTTAATATTTCAATTTGCTAAAGACTTAGGAAATTATTATTTTGTCTAATTAAAGTCAACATAACTGGAAAATATAAATTTATATGTATATAATCTCTTTAAAAAAAAAATTTTTGAAGGCAGCCATTAAAGAAAGGAAAAATGAAAACAGTGAAAGCCACATCAGTTGATGATAAGTAATCTCTTTTATTAATTTATGTAATACTTCACCAGAGGTAGGATGCTATCGGTAGAAGACAGGGTTAATCCATGGGTTAATCTGTCTCCATAGGTCTTTAATATTTTTTTTAAAAAAAAAATAGACATGACTTATCCTAAAACATAACATCAAACAATCCAAACATAACATCAAACACATTACAGGGCCTCAGGCCACTCATAACACATCCAAATCAAAGTAAACACTCAAAGACTCCGTACCTACAACATCATATCATATATAATATAACCAAATAATACAAACTTTACTATTACACTTTCCCATTTAACTAACAATTCCAATACCCTAAAGCCAAAAAGAAAACCCATGGTGACTTGTGAACAATATCTATCATCCAGGCATCATCTCTATCAAAAGTATGGACTACAGCAAAAGAAAAGAAAAATCTGCAATCATGAACAAACTGGGGGGATGATGTTGGAGTAAGCGCGCAGCGTGGTGCGGTAAATGGGCGAAAAATGGTTCTTAAATATTTTAAAATTTTTCCGAACGAATTAATTAATATCAAATATTTTTAATTCACCCAAAATAGTTTAAATATATTATTTATTAACAATTAATAACATAACATATTTCAAAACACGACGAATTATTTTACGAAAATATTTTTCGATAAATACTACGCGTAACGGGCAAACGGTCAAACCGGTTGACCAATCGCCGATCCGGTTACTTGGACAATGACTGGTCAGCCCTTGGGCTGCCCAAACAGTGACCAGTTCACTGTTTGGACAGCCGTGACGCGGCGAGCCCATTTCAATGTAATTTTCACCGTTTTCTCGTGTTTTCGCCCCAGAACAATTTTCAGAATTAATCCATCACCCAATACACAACCAAAATCATCCAAATAACATATTTTTATCATAAGAAATATTCTGTTTTAAGCCAACATTCAATTTATTCACAAAATTAATCCAATTAATTTACACCAAAATTAATCACCATAATATAAAGCTCAAAGAACAATTCTAGGCAATATTGAGTGGCACTAATCACTCTAGAATAGCAATTATAATTTTGAGATTAATTCACCAATTAATCCTTACACATGCTTAACAGAGAAAATTATTAAGGTTATAATCAAACAACCAACATCAAGATTTTGAATCAAATATATATCCAAGATACATATGTAAATAAAACATGCAATATATATCTCATACATATTTACATGCTTAAGAAATAAAAACAAGAAAATAGAAATTAGGAACTTAATATTACATTAAATCAAGTTCCAATTTTTCAATCTTCTTCTTCTTTTGGTGTTGATAATTTTTTTTTTTTAACCCTAACCCAATTTCTTTGCTCTCAACTCATGAGAAAAAAGGCAAAGCCAAGCAAAATGAAAAATAATTTCCATTTTATATTTTTCTCACAATGACCAAAAATTGGACTAAAATTTTGGTCAAAATTAACAATTTATTTTGGCCAAAATTTTGACACATATTTGATCTCATCCAAATGAAATGATTATTTTGATATTTTTGCTAATAAATCCATGTGTCAAAAAACCATGGATTAGCCAATTAAAATTGGCCATATAATTAAGAATATTCCAAATAATATTCTTAACTTTAAAATAAATTAACAATTAATTAATTGATTTAATACTTCTTAATAAAATGATAAAATAAGTCATGGAAAAAATTCCAAGAATATTATTCCATTTATCATTATTAATAATCAATTAACAATTAATTAATTTTAATAATAATAATCAAACAAGTGCCAAAATCTAATTGATCAATAATGTGTATCTAATCAAAATTATGTATCATATACAAATACACATTATTTAATATGCATGTGTAAATTATGAATAATCCAAATTATCCATAATTAATTGCCCAAGTGCTCAATGAGTACACTTCATATTGCGGGACTCTCTAGGTTCAAGTTTATCTATCACGGAAACCATTTCCATGTCCGTAATTTGACTACTCACAAATTACGACGACCACAGATAATCGAGTTGAACTATTCAAGTCGAAATCATTGCATATATATAATCCATTTGTCATAAGTTATCCGAATTATTCCGAAGACATATAATAAATGTCAAATCTCAGTTATGAACAATTCAGGTGTCGCGACATAATTATGATTCTTAAATAAATATTCGGAACTTGTTTCCGAATCGTACCTCGGCCAAGGATTTCAAAGAATCATAAATTGGATACCTAAATCCCGTACACGAGACTGACAGATCCTCTCTAAATACATCACAGGATATAGTAAGTATCAGTCCATTGTAGGACACAGAAATCGGCGACGCTGTTCCAGGCTCGCGGCCTAGTTGGGAGTACGGAATAGCCCGTGGGGGAACTAAACCGGAGAAGTAACATGGAGTCGCCACCCGGTGTGAACCGGGAAAATGTGATTTAAGGCCGCACTCACCCCTCGCAAGGGATACCTCAAACCGTTGGGTTCGGAATGGTCCCTTACTTATGTCACTTGTAATGATATGATTTGTGCAATAAACTAACCGAACCTACTCAACATGTATGCTCAAAGGTAACTTAAATCTCGTCCGCATTCATCAAAATAAATCTTATGACTAAGTTTGCATGCTTCGAAAGTAAGTCATTATAACGGCAACATACAATATCACACAACGAGCATGTCGAATCATTAACACAAAAAACAAATAAATAACTACTTAAACAAAACGTAAACTAAATTCCTAATGCAAAATCAAAGAACTAAATCATGCATAAATAAATAACATAGTCATATTTAAAGACAAACAATATACTAGACTAAATCATGCTTTAAATAAATAATAACGTACTAGCAACCTAATCATGCTAAATAAATAAATAATCTACTAACTACATCATGCTCAAATACAAGATTGGATGAAACGAAATACGTGTGTCTCTTAAGTAATACGTGGTATGTATCCCGAGTGCAAACCGCACTACCGTCCATTCGGATTCGGCAACGGAATTTACGTCCAGGTTTCCATCCGATATACCACAAAAGAGAACACGCATTCCGTTCACCCGGAATTCACATCATGCATCAACAAACTACTCTCATGCGATAATATATTAAAATAAATAAAAACGAAGAATAATAAATAAAGAAGGTGCCCTCAGGTCTAACTTCTTCTGTCGTCTCTCGAAAGCGCGTTACACGACCGTCGGAAGGGTTGATATTCCGCAACATTCCTGGTTCACTAATCCAACGTTTATGTATTAGACTTAATACATAAACACGCCTACATATTTGCACTAAAAAAATTAAAGGTCTCTTAACATTTCAAAATGACCTATTATTTATTATGATAATTAGTAACCTTTAGTTGCTAATGTGGAATAATAAAAAGTTGACAAAATCAAAGTCTCCAATCAATTTCTTACATCCTTTAACCTTTATTATGCTGGTCCTTCTTATGATGCTCATAATTTATATAATTAGGATTTAGACTCATGTTAACATCATGCAAGTGTTAAATACCTTAAATTATTTTGCAAAACACAAATGCTAAATAATGAAAAAAGTCTTGAATTCACTCTATATGAATTTACAATGGTAAAGGCCTTTATATAGGTTACATAGAAACCCAAAACAGGAAAGGAAACTTATAGTTATGAAAAATAATAATGAATTTAGGAAATTTTATCTAATAGAGAAATATAATAAAATCATGAATCTTAAAGGTACTATGAACTCTATTTTGGATATTGATTCCATAATATAGGGATATTATTTCCCTAAAATATTTCCATAATAATATTCATTAACACTCCCCCTCAAACTCAAGCTGGTGACGAAGGAACAAGCCTGAGGTTGTATTTTGAAATCGGAGAGCGGAATCCTAAAACTGAAAATATTGAAACTTGGAGGCTGGAAATTGTGGGATAAGTGATGAGCTTTAACCTACGAATCTCAAAGGGGGAGTCGAAGCCAAAGAGGGAGCTTTAACTTATGAAGCCGAATGGAGGAGTTGAAGCCCAAGAGGGAGCTTTAACCTACGAAGCCCGAGGGGGGAGCCGAAACCCAAGAAGGAGCTTTGACCTATGAAGCTCGAAGAGGGAGCTGAAGCCCAATAGGGAGCTTTAACCTATAAAGCCCGATGGGGGAGCCGAAACCCAAGGGAGAGCTTTAACCTACGAAGCCCGAATGGAGAGCCGAAACCTAAGAATGAGCTTTAACCTACGAAGCCCGAAGGGGGAGCCGTAGCCCAAAGCCAGAGAGGGAACGAAATCCTAACAGAGAGCCGAAGCCTGAGATTGCCGAAGTCAAAGAGGGAGCGAAATCCCGACAAAGAGCTGAAGACCGACAGAGAGCCAAAGTCCGACAGAGAGCTGAAGCGCGACAAAGATCCAAAATCGGAGAGGGAACAAAATCCTGACAGGTTCCTGAAGCCTGAGAGCGAGCTAAAACCTGAGAGGGAGCAAAATTTCGAAAGGAGCGCGAAAATCTGAAAGAGAGCTGAAACCCGAAAGGAGCCGGTGCAAAGCACACTTGTAAGGAATGGCGCATGATAAGAGAAACACTTGTGAAGGGGTGGCGCGTGAGGTTCACTTGCCGATAATGGCCGTGATCCCCATACGCCGATGAGAACTGAGAGAGTGAAACTAGAAGAGTCAGAACCTGGTGTCTGATACCATGTTAGATAATGAAAGAAAGTCTTGAATTCACTCTATATGAATTTACAATGGTAGAGGCATTTATATAGACTACATAGAAAACCAAAATAGGAAAGGAAATTTATAGTTATGAACAATAATAATGAATATAAGAAATCTTTATCTAATAGAGAAATATAATAAAATCACGAATCCTAAAAGTACTAAAAATTATATTTTAGATATTGATTCCATAATATAGGGATATTATTTCCTTAATATTATTTCCATAATAATATTTCTTAACAACAAACTTAACCATATTATCAAATTAATCATCATCGTGTACATTTTGTACATTTAAAACATGTTGATTAATTTTTTATTTCATAACCATGTGTCTTATCTTTTTAATTAATTAACATTGTTCTATTTCTAAGATTTCTGATCTTTTCATAGGATTTCATATTGTTTAGTGATCTCTACTAAATCACTTCATTATTTCTAAAAAGATCATGAATTTATATTTTAGACATTTTTTTTTTGGTTTCGACTCTTTTTTTAGCTTCGGCTCCTTTCGGATTTCAACTCTCTTTTCAAACTTCGGCTCTCTTTCGAGCTTCAGCTCCCACTCTGGGCTTCGTAAGTTAAAATTCATCATTATCTCCAAGTTTCAGGACTCCGATCTTTGATTGCACGATGCAACCTCAAGATTATTTCTTTATCACCAGCTTGAGGTTGATGGTGTTAAGCAGATAATCTCTCTTTATTATGGTGATTCTAGTTATTGCAATATTATTTTACATTATTAGCATTATTTCCTTCTTATTTTAATTTGATATCTATATAAAGACTCATATCATCATAAATACAACTGAATAAACTCAAGAGTTTCTTTGATTATCTAATAAGAGCTCAGTGTCATTCTAAGAAATTGAGCTTGGATTTGAGAAAAGCAAAACGATTTATTAATGGAGGTTTTATAAGTATATCAGCTAATTGATCATAATTGGCACCATGTTGAACTATAAGATCTTTTTGAGCAACATGTTCTCTAACAAAATAAAGTTATAATTTCATATGTTTGATCCATGAAAGATACTTAGGATTATAAGCTAAGGCATCTGCACTCTTATTATCATAAAGAAACAAAGGAGGGATATGCAAATCAATTTTGAATTCTCTTAAAAGATAAATTATCCAGAGAAATTTTGAAACATTAAAAATTAAAGTTCAATATTCTAATTTTGTTGCTGACCTTGAATCTATGTAAAGGCTTTTAGAAGACCAAGAGATAAGATTATTGCCAAAGAGCACATAATACCCTCCAATTGATCTTCTACCATCAGGATCTGACCCACACTACGTTGTAGGAACATGTACAAAGGTGTGCGACGCTGTCCGGGCTCGCGGCCCGTTAAGAGTACGGAGTAGCCCGCGGGGGACTACACAGGAGAATAAATGGAGTCGCCACCCAGTGTGAACTGGGAAATAATTTAAGGCCCCACTCACCCCTCGCAAGGGAAGACCTCAAACCGTTGGGTTCGGAATGGTCCCTTACTTATGTCAATTGTAATGAAAGGATTTATGCAATAATATAACCAAGTTTTATGCAACACATGCAAGATAATTTAATCAACACACAAGTTTGCACACCCATAAACATAAATAAAAATGAAGGCAAATACATAATTCCATAAACATATTAAACAAAGAAGTGCGAAAATGTAAATAAATAATAACAGCAAAAGAGTTAATAATAAAGAGAAATGATTAAATGTGTAATGTAAAAGAAATGACCAAAGAGGCAAACATGCATAAAATACGATAAAAAGAAGTTTGTTCACTGTATGTGTGTTCATGTAGCGTTCGGAAATGCGTTCGAACGGTACAGGATTTGATGCATGGTAAAACAGAATGCAAGAGTTCGAGTAGCGTTCAGAAACACGTTCGAACGAAGATTACCAAAGTGGTATCTAAAATGACATAAACACGTGCGTGAATATTTCTCAAGCTGTACGTGGAGTTGTATCCCAAGTACAAACCGCACTACCATCCATTCGGATTCGGCTACGGAATTTATGTCTGGGTTTCCATCCGATATACCACGAAAGGCAACACTCCAGCTTTGACACAATGCATAAATAAATAAAGAAACCATAAGAAATGAATAACGAAGTGATAAAAGAGATGCGACCAAGAGATTTGGCCGACATCTATATGGGACCTCGTATACCCGATTGGACATATTTCACAACCAACCAAGCGTATCTCGTTCGGCGCGGCAAAATATCGTGGAAAAGGCTACCCTTAAGCATTTCCCTCAAATGGAGGACCTTTAGTCCAATGTAGTTAGCCCATGCGCACTAGATAACAATGCATAAGTAAATTAAGTAATAACATGCAGAAAGTAAATAACGGAATAATAAAAGAGATGCGACCAAGGCCGACATCTATATGGGACCTCGTATGCCCGATTGAACGTATTTCACATTCAATCAAGTATACTTCGTCTGGCGCGGCAAAACATCGTGGTAAAGGTAGCCTTTAGGCATTTCCCTCAAATGGAGGACCTTTAATCCAAAATAATTAGTCCATGCGCACTAAATAATAATACATAAATAAATCAAGTAATGACATGCAAAAAGTAAATAACAGAATAATAAAAGAGATGCGACCATGTCCGACATCTATATGGGACCTCGTATGGTCGATTGAACGTATTTCACATTCAATCAAGTATACTTCATCCGGCGCGGCAAAACATCGTGGTAAATGTAGCCTTTAGGCATTTCCCTCAAATGGAGGACCTTTAATCCAACGTAATTAGCCCATGCGCACTAAATAGCAATGCATAAATAAATCAAGCAATAACAGGCAGAAAGTAAATAACGGATAATAAAAGAGATGCGACCAAGGCCGACATCTATATGGGACCTCATATGCCCAATTGAACGTATTTCACATTCAATCAAGTATACTTCGTCCGGTGTGGCAAAACATCGTGGTAAAGGTAGCCTTTAGGCATTTCCCTCAAATGGATGACCTTTAATCCAGCTTAATTAAGCCCATGCGCACTAACAATTAGCGATAAATAAATAAATAATGAAATAACAGACGGAAAACAAATGGCGGAATAATAAACACAGACAGTAAATGAACATAAAAATTAAATAACAAAAATATTAAAGAAATAGCCCTCAGGTCTTACCTTTTAAGTTGCTTCTTGGAAGTGCGTTACGCCGTCGCCGGAAGGGTCAATGCTCCGCTGTTTTTCTGGTTCGCTGATTCACTATTTTTGCTGTTTCGAGCTGTTGTTTTCTCTATTTTTGCTGTTATTTTTCTGTAATTTTTGGGGCTGGTTTTGGGATGATTCTTGGACTGTTTTGCGGACTATTTCGGTGGTCAGAGGGGCTATTTCTGGACTATTTTCAAGGGCTGTTTCGGTGGTCAGAGGGGACTATTTTTTGTGGTTATTTCGGTCACTGTTTGGTGGCCTCTAGTTGTTGCCGAGTGTGTGCCTTTATGTGATTGTCTTCACGTGGCTGCTTGCTTTGTGACTCACGTGAAGACTGCCTTTTTTTTGTTGCGGTTTGGTCAGTGTGTATATGTGGCAGTGTGTGTTTTGAGAGTTGTAGGGTTCATTTATTTTGCTCAGTGGGTTTTGTCTTGTTTTGGCTGGTTTCACGTTGATGTTGCTCGGTTTGGTGGCTGAGATTTTGTGATTTATTGTTGGTCTTTTGTTCACGTGGAGGGCAGAGAATGAGGGTGGCTGGTTTGTGTTTATTATATTATCGGTCAAAGGGTTTTTTTGTTTGTTTTGGTCGGTTGGGTGGCTTATTATTTGTTGCTTTTGGCGATCAGGTTTTGGCTATTGGTGATGGTTGTTTCACGGCTCAGTGGCCATGCGTGTTGAGTGTGTTTAGGGTTTGAGAGAGATGAAGGGTATGTTGTTGCTTATTGCCGAGAGATGGGCTAGAGAGAGAGGTGGTTGCCGAGAGTGTGGGTGGCTGGTTTGTGTTTGTTGTATTCGTGCGTGCTGTGATGATTGGCTTTTTTGTTTTGGCCGTGTCTGAAATGCAGTGAAGAGAGAGGCCGTGTAAGAAGCTAGGGTTTTTGGTGGTTGAGCTTGTGAGAGAGAAGAAAGGAAGATGAGTGCTTGGTGTTGAATCAGGGAGAGACGTGTGTGATGGTGGTTAGAGCGAGAGGAGGCCGAGATAGATGAGGGATATGTGAGTCTCTTAGGGTCTTAGTTTTCTTTCTTTGTTGTGTGTGGGGTGTTCGTTGGCCGGTTTTTTGCTTTGATGTGTGGGGCGTGAGATGGAAGAAGCTAGGGTTTGGTTTTGTGTTATGGCAGAGAGTGGCCAGAGAGATGATGGAGTCGAGAAGGAGAGAGGTTGTCAGTATGTCTTTGGGTTTCTTTTTCTTTTGTATGGCCGAGAGAGAGAGTGTGAAGAAGGGAAGGTTGTGAGTTGCGTGAATGGTTTAGGGTTTATTGTGCCGTGAATCAGAGAGAGAGTCCAAGGGTTTGGAATTGTTATCTTTTTATAGTTGCAAGTTAGGGTTAGGGTTGTGCATGCTAGGATTTCAAGTAAGGAAATAAATCAAGCAATAAAGGAATGTATTTTATTAAATTATTTAGGGAAAGAATTTGTGAAATTTTGGTGGGGATTGGATTTAAAATATTTTTAAGTTGGAAGGTCATTTAATTGGATTTGGCATGTGTTGCATGTGCTTAAATTTTTCTAATTGATTGGGCTTGGGCGGAATGGGCTTTGTGTGGGCTTAAAAGGGTTGCATGGGTTTTGGATGGGTGTGTATGGGTATGTGGGCTAATATTCAAAACAGAGATCAACTAAGCGAACCCGAGGCCAAACAAATGAGTTAATTCTAATAAGGTATTAATTTTTAAATTTTCCCTTCCGACGTCTGTTTTCCGCGACTTCCGCAGCTTATCGGGTAGTGCCTCCATACGAGGCTTATCATTAGGCTTTATGCAAAAATACAGTGTCTACAGTCGCCCCCACTTTGATGGGGCTTGTGCAGTGTGTGACAGTGACAACCCTATCAAAGTTATGTATGCATTTTTACTTACCTGGTTTGTCGGCTGTCGTACTTATCTGCTGCTTTGCGAGATGCTTCGAACTGAGTTGATGTAAGATGATGGTTCATTTTTGAACCGTTACTGATGTGAGAGGATGGTTCATTTCCGAACCGTTACTGTTGTGAGATGGTGGTCCATTTTCGAACCGTTACTGATGTGAGATGGTGGTCCATTTCTGAACCGTTACTGATGTAAGGCGTTTCATTTTTGAACTGTTACTGATGAGAGATGGTTCATTTCCGAACCATTACTGATGTGAGGTGGTTCATTTCCGAACCTTTACTGATGAGAGATGGTTCATTTCCGAACCGTTACTGATGATAGATGGTTTATTTTTGAACCGTTACTTGTTGGGATGGTGTTCCATTTCCAAATCGTTACTCATGTGAGATGGTGGTCCATTTCTGAACCGTTACTGATGAGATATGGTTCATTTTTTAACCGTTACTTGTTGAGAGATGGTTCATTTCCAAACCGTTACTGATGTAAGGTGGTTCATTTCCGAACCGTTATTGATGAGAGATGGTTCATTTCTGAATCGGTACTTGTTGAGATGGTGTTCCATTTCCGAACCTTTATTGATGAGAGATGGTTCATTTTTGAACCGTTCCTGAGTTGAGATGGTTCATTTTTGAACCGTTCCTGAGTTCGCTCGTCTTTGCCGCTTTTTCCTTTTTTTTCTTCAAAACCTGCGAACACAAAACAAAAATTGCGTGTATGTAACGTGTATGCATGAATGCATGGATGTATTTCATAATCTGATGGGTTAGGCATTCCTTGTGCTTCTTTGGCACCCTTCGCCTATAATCGTCTTCGTTCTTCCCCTGGGCCTGCTTATAGTTTTATTCTGCCAATTCTCCTCTAGTGATCGCTCAGTTATTTTGGTCTCATGGCTCATGATCTCGTTGTATCCCTTTGTCTTGCAGGTTCGTCCTGATATTTTGCCTAAGATGTCCCCCTAATAGTTACACATATTATCATCCTCAAATGATGCCCAATATTGAAACCAGAGAACCTTCAAAACACTCAATGTAACTCAAATCCAAGTCTTTGAATAAATTATCTAAGCCAGACTCAAAGTGTGTGTGTGTGTGTGTGTAAAGGTTCATTAACAGCTTGATTCTCAGGTAAGCCAACTCAATGATTTCGTTTCAAAAACTGGGATCGATGGGTCAAACCAACCTAGATGTCTCAGTTATACTCTTCGATTGCTTCTCTGTGCTCAATATGGTATGGTTTTCTTTTCATTTCTTTTGTCTCTTTTTCTTTTCTTTCTCTCTCTCTTTTTTTTCTTCTTTTTTTTTTCTTTTCTTTTCTTTTTTTTTTTTTTTCAACGCACCTACCCTTTAAGGTATCATTTCTCCTCATGATGGTCCTAATACTCGCCCATGGGTAGCTTCACGCTTATCGGTTATAGGTGGTTTATATTTTTTTCTTAAGAGACTTTTCTTTTATTTTCAACCATACCACACATCATAACACAAGCAAATCAGGATAGACATCTAAGCAAACGGTCATTCATCGACCTGCAATTTCTTCAACTAGTCACATTGCCAACTACTCAAGTTTTCACTGCTAAGAACCTATAATTCAGTGCTTACGAGTCTAACAAAGATCAACTACTCAAAGTATCGGATAAAAAGTACATCGGGAACTTATCGTTTCTAAGGTTTCACCCTAAAGCAAACATTTGCATCATTGGACTTATGTCTAACTATTAAGGACTAAAAATAAACAATATTATTATTTTTTTTTCTTTTCTTTTCTTTTTTTTCATTTTTTTTTCATTTTTTTTTGTTTGCTAAACTCTTCTTGACAAGTCTTTCTTTTCTAACCCAACGGATATCTATGATGGCTTTTAAGACAAGAGGTTAGCATGATGTGTGTATGCATGAGATGCAAGTGGTTATCAAAACGACACATATCCTTCCGACCTTATTCCTCCTACACTCGTGGTAAGTCTATATTTGGTTCTAGATAAGGCTTGTTCTATGCGCCGATGTGAGACACACAAATCGCTCTCTCCTATGCTACGGGGTGAACATTGGCTGCTTCTGTCCCTTTCCATCGGTAAAAGACAAAGACCGCCCATTTACAACATGGTCTAAGCCTATTATGGGATCATGCCATTGTCTAGAAACGACGAATTGGGCTTTCAGCAGCCGCGGTCATGGGGATGAACGTGGAGGTATCCAAAGTAAATAAATATGCCATAATAAGGCGTATCCTTCCTGGATGAAAGCCAGTGTAGATATCAGACTCATACTTCTACCATATTTAGATTATGATTGGATTTTCTAAGTCCATCAAGGTTTTCATACAAATTGGCCCATTATCAATTTAAAGTATTCAATCAAATTATCGCGAGGTACAAACTTGTCCTAGTTGAAAAGACCCAACAGGTTTACACTTTTACAATAAGGTGACTAAACAACTTCAAATGATAGGGGGCCCAAACATAAAGTGGCCCATCGGCAATTTGGAAGCTTTTGGCCCAATCGTCACAAGACATAAACTCGTCCCAGTTTAAATGGCCCAACAAGTTCGTATCTTATGACGAGAAGTCCAACTGGATCCAAATGATGATGGTCCCAAACACAAGCATAAAAGGGTGGCTTCTATGGGTCATACAATTATGGTTCACATGCGGGTTTATTGGAGTATAAAAAAAGGCTCCCGCCGGCGAGGGGTTGTCCAAAACTAGGTCTCCTCACTCAAGGGTTCGAGCGACCGAGTTAGTGCACCTTTTTTATACCCTAAGGTACGTGCCCAAGAGTGATGATACCATAAAACGATCCACCGGCTCGAGCGAAAGTGACTTCACGATATATGATGCCATCAAGGTAAAAAAGGGTATGCAAAATATATAAGACAAGGTTAACTAAAGAAAAAATCACAAACATTACAAGATATTATTTCGGGGCCGATTCTCTATCCCCAGTGGAGTCGCCAGACTGTAGGAACATGTGCAGAGGTGGCGACTCCATTTATTCTCCGATGTAGTCCCCCGCGGGCTACTCCGTACTCCCAACGGGTCGCGAGCCCGGACAGTGTCTCACACCTCTGTACATGTTCCTACATACGTGAAAAAATGTATATCTTAACTGTTAAAAACTATCATCTGAGGGAGTTTAAAATAATTTTTTTATTTGTCATCGTAAGTGCAGTCACATCATGTGACAGATAAAAAAACTGTTACATTAAATGATAGTTTCCGTCATAAGTCTATCACAATAAATGATAAAATTTATATGTAATAAATCTGTCACAATATGTGATAAATTTTACATGTCACAAGCTTGTCACGATTTATTTGATGAGAAATGTAATTAAAATTAAAATTTCTCATATATTTATTTATTTTTTTTTATAAGAAATAGCTCGTCAACTAATTTAGAACTCTCAAAGCTCACAAGTTTTAAAGGTTGTCATCATCAAAAATGGAGAGATTGTTAGCACCATAGCACTCAATGATGGATTTTGATGATGCAACGCGGAAGACTTCGATCCATATTAGCGAGCATTACAAAAAGATGTTGAAGTAGTTGGTTGTGAAGATAATAATGGATGTGAATACTCAAGCGTCAAACAAAGATATCTAGTGTAGTCTTATAGCTTAGGGCTCTCATTGTAAGTTAGTCTATAATTCAAGTACTCTAAGCTTATAGGACTCATAAACATTCAAATATATGCATTATGGTCAAGTGAAAAATGGTTTTAATCTTCAAATCTTGTGTTTTCTGCACTGAGACTGGCATACCGGTCCCCCACACCGACATACTGGTGACCTTGCTCTGTCTTGGGCAGATTTGCATGCTCTCTGGAACTGAAATACTACATATCGGTCTCTCATACCGGTATGTTTGGAGTTTGCACAACTACTAGAATCGGGACGGGTCATACCGGTCCATATACCGGTAAGCTAACCGGTCAATAATCTGGTATGTGGGATTTAACCTTCAACGGTCATATAGTCATTTGAATTTACAAGACCGACATATCGGCCTCTATAATCCAGCATACCGGTCTCAGACAAAGAGCTGAAGAGGTTTTTCATATTCACTATTTATTGAACCAATATTTCCTTTTTGTTAACTTCTTACACCTTTATACATTTTCTCTTAAGTAAAAACATTGAGAGTAACCTAAATCTTCTTCATCATACACTCTCATCATAATCAAAGCTCGCACACCTCACATTTATATACATTTAGTGAGCTTGGTTTAGTTGGGTTAGAAACTCACATTCTTAATCTTTATTATCTCTTATGAGTGCCCAAGTGGTATTGTAAACTTTATTATTGAAACACTTGAGGTTGTTAAATCTCTTGTTGAGTGGGTATACTTACAAGGATAATTTGGTTGTGAAGGTTAAAGAGTGAACCTTAGTGAGAAAAACTCTTGGTGTTGTAAAAGGTTCGGGGTGAACCTAGTAAGACTAATGATTTGGAGTAAACCATGAAAAGCTCTTAGTTGCGAGTGTACCATAGAAAACTCAAAGTGGATGATTGACTCATTCCATACTACGGTGTAAGTTGTGGAATCAACTTAGTGGAAAACTTCAAGTACAGTTTGGGGGAGTGGGCGTAGGCATTGTTGGCTGAACTACTATAAATCATCGGTAAACGTCTAAAAATGATAAACACTGGGACCTATACTAAAATTGACTTTATTAACCTTTTCTATCTCGTTGTAAACTAATAATGCTCGTGCAATATAAACAACTCTCTTTTACCATAAATGTACTTAAGTCTATTTTAGTCATTACATACTACAAATATTAGTCATTACATACTACTCACTTTTATAAAAATCAACACTCTCAATTATCGACTTAATGGGGAATTAATATGAATACGAGGGAGGCAGACAAAGGTAACTGTCTTCTGTTAATCAAAAATTAATGCCTCTTAAAATAAACAGACTATTAATTAACAAATTAATATGGCAAAGCAAAATCTGGATTCCTCAAATACAGCTAGTGTGCATGCGTGCCCGCGTCCTTATGAATGAACAAATTGTCAAATTAATATAGCACACTATTTATAATAAAGGTAAAATAGGAATATACATACACATATATATGAAAAGTAAATTTATGATTATATTTTAAAATAAATAAAAAGAATATTAAAATTTTAGAATTAAGAATTTATCCTTTTTTAAAAATTAGTCACTATAAAAATGGTTTTAATAGAATCCAAAATCTCTTTTACCATAAATGTACTTAAGTCTATTTTAGTTTTTACATACTACAAATATTCTGAGAGAGGTAGAAATAAACCGAAAGGTTATTAATTAAACAATATTAATTAATTGTTAATGCCACCAATAAATTTAATAAGAAAGCCACAAAGTAACTGAATAATTCTATTTTAAAAACTTCTTTCCTCTTGACTCCTCCATTAAAATTGTGAAGCTCTACATTTCTTTTTGAAAAAACAAAGAGAAATTACTATTCTGCAAGCAGATACATAATGGCCAAATTTATGCCAATATTAGCCATCACCTTCACATTTCTGGCCGTTTTCCAGTGCCATGCTGACAGCAATGACTCAAGAAAGGTGAGAATAATGAATGCTAAGTGCAATATTCATTGTTGATGACTGTCGATTCTTTGATATATACTTATCAATTTGCTTTGACATTGCAGGTATATATTGTGATATTGGACTCCTCTATAGAATCTTCTGTTGTGATTAAAACACACACAATAGAGGAGATGTGAGAGGAAAACTCTTCTTTTATTACTACCCACAAAAGAATTACAAAATTTATTATACAAACTTTACAAAAAACCTCTCAACCCTCTTTACTCTCTATTCTCTCAATTTCGGGATTTTTGGGATGCTAACAATGGTCTCAAATTGCTCATTTTATAGTGTCCAAAGACGTGTGCTACAGTAGCACACGTCTTTGGCAGTTGGCAGCAAGTTGGCAAAGGGCTGGCAACACTTCACATCAACTTTCGGTGGCTTGGCTGCATGCTTGACTTCCTTGGCTGCATGCTTGACTTTGGGTTCATGCACATAACGTGCTCCACTGTCTTCAACAAATCTCCCCCTCGGTTAAGATTTCCCCAAAATCTGAGCCGACCATTAATCATCCAAACCGGATCCTCCAAAGGATCCTCCCCTGGCTGCATCTGTATGACTGCCTACGTACCCTGAGTTGGGATCAAGCCAATCGTAGTTCTCTGAATCTCCCCATTCTGACTATGTGGAGAGTTTTGTCATCCCGGCTATGGCACGACAGATTTCAAGCTTCTCCTTCGGTAAAACCTTCGTGAACATATCGGCACCGTTGTCGTCGGTGTGAATTTTCCTGAGTTCTAACAGCCTTGAGCTCAGGACGTCCCGTATCCAGTGATACCTCACATCGATATTTTGACCTCGAATGAAATGTGGAATTTTTACCGAGATAGATAGCACTCTGGCTATCGCAGTACAAAATGTACTTCTCCTGCTTGAAACCCAATTCCTGGACGAATGTATTCATCCACAGCAATTCCTTGCAAGCCTCTGTCACTGCAATGAATTCTGCCTCTGTTGTAGAAAGTGCAACACACCTCTGCAACCTTGACTGCCATGCCACAGCTCCTCCTGAGAGAGTAATCAGATACCCCGAAGTAGACTTTCGGGTATCCACATCTCCTGCCATATCTGAATCGGTGTAGCCTATCAACACTGGCTTATCGCTGCTTCCAAAACATAACCTCATCTTGGAAGTGCCTCGAAGATACCGCATAATCCATTTGATAGCATTCCAGTGTTCCCGTCCTGGGTTTGACATAAACGGCTGACCAATCCAACTGCGTGTGCTAAGTCTGGCCTCGTGCACACCATGGCATACATTAGACTTCCCACTGCTGAGGTGTATGGAACCTGTTTCATTTCCTCATTCTCTGACTCAGTAGAGGGACTCTGTCTCATACTCAATCTAAAGTGGGTAGCAAGAGGAGTGCTAACCGCTTTAGCCTTGTCCATCTGGAATCTCTGAAGTACCTTCTCGATGTACTCCTCCTGTGACAAGTATAACTTCTTGGCTTTCCGATCACGACCGATCCTGATGCTAAGAATCTGTTTAGCTGGCCCCAAGTCTTTCATCTCAAAAGACTTACTCAGTTGCTGCTTCAAATTATCAATCCTCGATTGATTCCTGCCAACTATCAACATATCATCTACATATAACAGTAAGATGATAAAATCATCGTCAGAAAACTTCTGAACGAAAACACAGTGGTCTGAAGTGGTCTTCTTGTATCCCTGCTCCCCCATAACTGACTCAAACTTCACGTACCACTGTCTCGGTGCCTGTTTCAAACCGTATAGGCTTTTCCTGAGTCTGCACACAAAGTCCTCTTTCCCGCTGACTCTGAAGCCTTCTGGTTGCTCCATATAAATTTCTTCTTCCAGATCCCCGTGAAGAAATGCGGTCTTGACATCCATCTGCTCAACTTCCAGGTCGAGGCTTGCTGCTAAGCTGAGTACCACTCTGATGGATGACATCTTCACAACTGGAGAGAAGATTTCATCGAAGTCAATGTCTTTCCTCTGATTTAATCCATTGACGACTAGTCTGGCTTTGTACCGGGGTTGTGAAGTATGCTCCTGTTGCTTCACCTTGTACACCCATTTGTTCTTCAAAGCCCGTTTGCCTCTTGGCAATTTCACCAACTCAAAAGTGTGATTGTCATGCAAAGATTTCATCTCATCTTGCATGGCTTCCTCCCACTTTTCTCTGTCTTCCGTTTCCACAGCCTCCTGATAGCTCTCGGGTTCTCCCCCGTCAGTAAGCAGCACATACTCATATACAGAGTATTTGGTTGAAAGTCGCCTGTCTCTGTCAGACCTTCTCTGTGGAACTGTTGGTGTAGCTTCTGGTACTGGTGGTTGATCATGATCATCATCTCTGGGAGCTTCATCACTTGTACCCTCCTGTCTGGGAACCTCATCTTCAACTCGTACTGGCACCGGTGTATGAGGTTCTGGATTCACATTTCTGTATTGTTGGGGCATTGTCTTCATCTCCTTTCTGATATCTTCTATGGTCTGGTCTTCAACGAAGACAACATCACGGCTCCTGACGATCTTTTTCTCCACTGGATCATACAGTTTGTAGCCGAAATCATCCTGACCATAGCCAATAAAGACACATTGCCGCGTCTTTGCATCAAGCTTGGATCTCTCGTCCTTTGGGATGTGTACATAAGCTTTGCACCCAAAGACATGCAAGTGTTCATAAGACACTTCTTTACCTGTCCAAGCTTGGTTAGGAACATTACCTTTCAGTGCGACCGCTGGGGACATGTTCAAAAATGTACTGCTGTGATGAGTGCCTCCCCCCAGAATGTATTCGGCAACTTGGCTTGTGACAGCAAGCTTCTGATCCTCTCGCACAAGGTTCTGTTCATCCTCTCAGCTAGGCCATTCAGCTGAGTGTCTTCGGAGGTGTCGTTTGATGTCTGATTCCTTGCGTCTTGCAGTACTGATCAAACGGACCTCTGTATTCTCCACCGTTATCTGTTCTGATGCACTTCAGTTTCTTGCCGGTTTCTCTCTCCACCAAGGCATGAAACTCCTTGAACACTCCAAACACTTGATCTTTTCTCTTCAAGGTGTATGCCCAGATCTTCCTTGAATGATCATCAATAAATGTCACAAAATACAGTGACCCACCAAGTGTTCGTGTCTGCATCGGACCACATACATCTGAATGTATGAGATCTAGTACCTCCGGTTTCCGTTGAGGCGGGGAGCTCTGGAAGGATACTCTGTTCTGCTTTCCAGCCATGCAGTGTTCACACTTCCGTAAGTGTGAGTTCTTCAATTCCGGAAGAACATTCCGCCTGCGTAGTATCTCCATCCCTGTTTGGCTCATGTGACCAAGCTTTTTGTGCCACAGCTCGGCTGTCTCATTACTGTTGACTGTATTTATGCTACTATTTGAAAGCTTAGCATGCATCAAATACAGAGTTGAGTCTTTCTTACCTCGTGCCACGACCATTGATCCTTTAGTGAGCTTCCAGCATCCGTCACTAAAGGTGCTGCAGAAACCTTCATCATCCAGCTTGCCTGTTGAGATCAGGTTTAACCGAATGTCTGGAATGCGCTTGACTCCCTTCAACACTAGCATTGTCCCGTTGTCTGTTTCAAGGCAGATGTCTCCAATACCGACGGCTTTGGACTGTCCGTCATTCCCCATCCTTACAGCACCGTAGTCCCCTGGTGTGTAAGATGAAAAGAAGTCTCTGCGAGATGTGGCGTGTATGGATGCGCCACTATCTATCACCCAACTGGTCTCGTGGCTGGCAAGATTCACAACAGCTTCTTCATACATTATACAGAAGTCTTTGGAGGTTTTCTCGGTGGTAGTAGCAACTCTTTCTTGATTAGAGTCACTATCTCTCCTGGACTGCTCGTTCTTCAGTTTGTAGCAATCCCGCTTCATATGGCCTTTCTTTTTACCGTGATAGCACTCAATATCTCTAGTTCTTGACTTACCTCGGTTCTTGTCTGATCTCCATGGGCCTCGGCTTTTACTCCTCCCCCTTTTGGTGTTCTTTTCTGTCACTAGAGCTTCTGAGGTTGAGGCTGATGCTGACTCATGCATTCTCGTCCTCTTTTCTTCCTCGAAGATCCTGGTCTTTGCCATCTCCATAGTGACTTTCCCATCAGCGGCTGAATTTATCACCGTAGATCTGAACGTTTCCCAAGATTCTGGTAACGTATTAAGGAGTATTAAGCCATTTACCTCATCACCGAAGTCTATGCCCAATCCAGACAATTCTTTCATGGTTCGAGGAGGAAATCGTTGATATGGTCCGCCACCAGCTGTACCCTCCTGGTATTTCAAACCCATCATCTTCTTGATGTAGTACAGCTTGTTGTTTCCAGTCTTTGCTCGAAAAAGCTCCTCCAGCTTTCTCCATAAGACACGTGCATTTATTTCTTCACTGACATGGTTCACGATACTGTCGTCGATCCACTGACGAATAGTACTGCATGTTTTCTGGTGAAGATTAGCTCACTTTCCATCGGTCATTCCTTCTGGTTTCTCCTCCAGAAATACCGATCCATCATAGTCCTTCACATACAGAAGGTCTTTCATCCTTCCTCTCCATGTGAAATAGTTTGTACTGGTTAACAAAATCATTTTTCCGTTGCTCCCCTCCATCATAAAAACTCTAAGCAGAATTTCAAAAAACGGACCTCACCGTTGCGTCCGGAATGGCCGAAAATGGTGGAAATGACACTTCGTTTGTCAAAATCCGACACAGGGACCAAATTGCAAATTCCAGAAATTACAGGGGTCAAAGTGCAATTTCCAAAAGTTCAGGGGCCAAAGTGAAATTACGGAAAAGTTCAGGGACTAAATTGAATTTACAAAAAGTTCAGGTACTAAATTGTAAATATCTGAAAGTATAGGGCCTAAACTGTAATTTTCAGAAAGTTCAGGGACCTATCTGAAATTTACCAGGCACCGCTGACGTGGCAGCTGACTGGGCTGCTGACTGTGCGCTGACGTGGCGCTGACTGGGCTGCTGACTGTGCGCTGACGTGGCGCTGACTGTGCGCTGACTGGGCGCTGACGTGGCGGCTGACGTCACCGTCTTCAACCTTCAGACGAGAGTGTGGCGCGTGGAGCGCGTCGATGCGCGTGGTCTGCTCTCTGGACGGCGCGTGCAGCGTGCTGGGACCTCCGTTTGATCGTCGAAAATACTGCCGTGCTCGTCTCGCCGTGAAAAGTCCGATGGTGTGCTCAAAATCGATTTTTGACAACTTTCGTCGGAATCGACTTTCCGAACCGAAGCTTCGTTTCCGAATTTCGGGATCCCTCCGTGGAACCGTAGCTCTGATACCACTTGTTGTGATTAAAACACACACAATAGAGGAGATGTGAGAGGAAAACTCTTCTTTTATTACTACCCACAAAAGAATTACAAAGTTTATTATACAAACTTTACAAAAAACCTCTCAACCCTCTTTACTCTCTATTCTCTCAATTTCGGGATTTTTGGGATGCTAACAATGGTCTCAAATTGCTCATTTTATAGTGTCAAAGACGTGTGCTACAGTAGCACACGTCTTTGGCAGTTGGCAGCAAGTTGGCAAAGGGCTGGCAACACTTCACATCAACTTTCGGTGGCTTGGCTGCATGCTTGACTTCCTTGGCTGCATGCTTGACTTTGGGTTCATGCACATAACGTGCTCCACTGTCTTCAACATCTTCAGAAGCTGTTGATCTTAAAATTCTTGAGAAGGTTCTTGAGGAGGGCATGTAAGTTTACAAATTCATAAATTAGTTGTTGACAATATACAATAGAGTTCATAATCTATTTTACTTATATTTTTAAAGTGAATTTTCTGATTCTGATTCTAAATTTAAACGGGAATAGCAAACCTGTTGAATCACTTGTTAACGTTTACATTCACACGACCAACGGATTTTCAGCCAGACTCACTACAAATGAAGCAAAAAAACTAGCAGGTAATAATATATCTATATATGATCATCTTATATATGATTAATTATTAATGTCACATTTGAATATTTTATTTTTTATTTTATTTTATTGACGTTTCTATATGTCTTACAATATTCATATTCATCGTTATCGAAACGTATACAGGAGAGAATGGTGTACTTTCGGTTTTTCTGAGCAAAAATTATCATCTTGACCCTTCAAGAGACGTGGAATTATCAAAAAAAATGTTTCAGATTTCTCCAGTTCCAGCTGAGGCTTGAGATTGTTGATGATTAAAAATTTAGTTGACTAAATTTTGGTTTTTAAATAAAATAATTTCACATTTTAATTTTTTCCGCTCTCCATCGTTTCTCATAAATTAAGAAGTTAATGGATTAATTATTCTAGTGAATGTTAAACTTTCCATTTTTTTTAATATTTCAATTTGCTAAAGACTTAGGAAATTATTATTTTGTCTAATTAAAGTCAACATAACTGGAAAATATAAATTTATATGTATATAATCTCTTTAAAAAAAAAAATTGAAGGCAACCATTAAAGAAAGGAAAAATGAAAACAGTGAAAGCCACATCAGTTGATGATAAGTAATCTCTTTTATTAATTTATGTAACACTTCACCAGAGGTAGGATGCTATCGGTAGAAGACAGGGTTAATCCGTGGGTTAATCCGTCTCCATAAGTCTTTAATATTTTTAAAAAAAAAACAGACATGACTCATCCTAAAACTAGACAATCTGGATCAAAGTCCAGCATCAAACAACCCAAACATAACATCAAACACATTACAGGGCCTCAGGCCACTCATAACACATCCAAATCAAAGTAAACACTCAAGGACTCCGTACCTACAACATCATATCATATATAATATAACCAAATAATACAAACTTTACTATTACACTTTCCCATTTAACTAACAATTCCAATACCCTAAAGCCAAAAAGAACAACCCATGGTGACTTGTGAAACAATATCTATCATCCAGGCATCATCTCTATCAAAAGTATGGACTACAGCAAAAGAAAAGAAAAATCTGCAATCATGAACAAACTGGGGGGATGATGTTGGAGTAAGCGCAGCGGTGGTGCGGTAAATGGGCGAAAAATGGTTCTTAAATATTTTAAAATTTTTCCGAACGAATTAATTAATATCAAATATTTTTAATTCACCCAAAATAGTTTAAATATATTATTTATTAACAATTAATAACATAACATATTTCAAAACACGACGAATTATTTTACGAAAATATTTCAAAAAACGTCTTGAACCTTCAAGAGATGCGGGATTATCAAAAAACGTGTTCAAGATTTCTCCAGTTCCAGAGCAAGCAATTTGATTGTTGATGAAAAAATTTAGTCTAGACTAAATTTGGGTTTTCAAATAAAATAATTTCACATTTTCTCCATGGTTTATCGTTTCTCATAAATTAAGTAGTTGATGGATTAATTATTCCGGTGAATGTTAGACTTTCCTTTTTTCTTTTTTTCAATTTGCTAAATACCTAGGAAATTCTTATTTTTTTCTAATTAAAGGCAACATAACTGCCAAATATAAATTTATATGGATATAATCTCTCTTTTTAAAAAAAAAAAAAAAAAAACTTTTGAAGGCAAGCATTAAAGAAAGAAAAAATGAAAACAGTGAATGGCACCTACATATTTGCACTAAAAAAATTAAAGGTCTCTTAACATTTCAAAATGACCTATTATTTATTATGATAATTAGTAACCTTTAGTTGCTAATGTGGAATAATAAAAAGTTGACAAAATCAAAGTCTCCAATCAATTTCTTACATCCTTTAACCTTTGTTATGATTGATGCTGGTCCTTCTTATGATGCTCATAATTTATATAATTAGGATTTAGACTCATGTTAACATCATGTAAGTGTTAAATACCTTAAATTATATTGCAAAACACAAATGTTAGATAATGAAAGAAAGTCTTGAATTCACTCTATATGAATTTACAATGGTAAAAGCTTTTATATAGGTTACATAGAAACCCAAAACAGGAAAGGAAACTTATAGTTATGAACAATAATAATGAATTTAGGAAATCTTTATCTAATAGAGAAATATAATAAAATCATGAATCCTAAAGGTATTAGGAATTCTATTTTGGGTATTGATTCCATAATATATGGATATTATTTCCTTATAATATTTTCATAATAATATTCATTAACACTCCCCCTCAAACTCAAGCTGGTGAAGAAGGAACAAGCTTGAGGTTGTATTTTGAAATCGGAGAACAGAATCCTAAAACTGAAAAATATTGAAACTTGGAGGCTGGAAATTGTGAGATAAGTGATGAGCTTTAACCTATGAATCTCGAAGGGGGAGCCGAAGCCAAAGAGGGAGCTTTAACTTATGAAGCCGAATGAGGGAGCTGAAGCCCAAGAGGGAGCTTTAACCTATGAAGCCCGAGGGGGGAGCCGAAGCCCAAGAAGGAGCTTTACAAATGTCTCAATGAAGCTCCATCCGCTATTTCGCCCAAAAAGATTGCAATGGATATCGTGGCAAGAGTTCCTACAAACTTCTTGAGATGGTGTCATATTCTTAGAACCATTTGGAATGGAAAAACAGACGGTTTAATCCAATACAAAAATAATTCTGCGATTGTTCACTGTGGATATCACAGATTCCATTCCACAGTTTTCATCAACAGTCATGATTTCTTCTATCATTGCCAGTGGAGTCTCGGCACTTTGTTTGAACTCGGTTTCCTAAATGGATTTATTCTTGGACCAAGTCCAATCCATCCCAACTATCATGGTATCTCAGAAGCCAGCCTAAGTGAGCTTCCTCCCTTCATCAGTAATATTTTACATCAATGGTATAAACGACACAAAAGTATTACTGTCTGGATCGAAACCATTACTCCAGAATGGTCGGATGACTATTCGCTCATTTACCACCCAATTCATCTTATTAGAATCATACCATCACGTCAGCTCACCGATAAATTATTAATAACATAACATATTTCAAAACACGACGAATTATTTTACGAAAATATTTTTCGATAAATACTACGCGTAACGGGCAAACGGTCAAACCGGTTGACCAATCGCTGATCCGGTTACTTGGACAATGACTGGTCAGCCCTCGGGCTGCCCAATCAGTGACCAGTTCACTGTTTGGACAGCCATGACGCGGCGAGCCCATTTCAATGTAATTTTCACTGTTTTCTCGTGTTTTCGCCCCAGAACAATTTTCAGAATTAATCCATCACCCAATACACAACCAAAATCATTCAAATAACATATTTTTTTCATAAGAAATATTTTGTTTTAAGCCAACATTAAATTTATTCACAAAATTAATCACCATAATATAAAGCTCAAAGAAAAATTCTAGGCAATATTGAGTGGCACTAATCACTCTAGAATAGCAATTATAATTTTGAGATTAATTCACCAATTAATCCTTACACATGCTTAACAGAGAAAATTATTAAGGTTATAATCACACAACCAACATCAAGATTTTAAATCAAATATATATCCAAGATACATATGTAAATAAAACATGCAATATATATCTCATACATATTTACATGCTTAAGAAATAAAAACAAGAAAATAGAAATTAGGAACTTAATATTACATTAAATCAAGTTCCAATTTTTCAATCTTCTTCTTCTTTTGGTGTTGATAATTTTGTTTTTAACCCTAACCCAATTTTCTTTGCTCTCAACTCATGAGAAAAATGGCAAAGCCAAGCAAAATGAAAAATAATTTCCATTTTATATTTTTCTCACAATGACCAAAAATTGGGTTAAAATTTTGGTCAAAATTAACAATTTATTTTGGCCAAAATTTTGACACATATTTGATCTCATCCAAATGAAATGATTATTTTGATATTTTTGCTAATAAATCCATGTGTCAAAAAACCATGGATTAGCCAATTAAAATTGGCCATATAATTAAGAATATTCCAAATAATATTCTTAACTTTAAAATAAATCAATTAACAATTAATTAATTGATTTAATACTTCTTAATAAAATGATAAAATAAGTCATGGAAAAAATTCCAAGAATATTATTCCATTTATCATTATTAATAATCAATTAACAATTAATTAATTTTAATAATAATAATCAAACAAGTGCCAAAATCTAATTGATCAATAATGTGTATCTAATCAAAATTATGTATCATATACAAATACACATTATTTAATATGCATGTGTAAATTATGAATAATCCAAATTATCCATAATTAATTGCCCAAGTGCTCAATGAGTACACTTCATATTGCGGGACTCTCTAGGTTCAAGTTTATCTATCACGGAAACCATTTCCATGTCCGTAATTTGTCTACTCACAAATTACGACGACCACAGATAATCGAGTTGAACCATTCAAGTCGAAATCATTGCATATATATAATCCATTTGTCATAAGTTATCCGAATTATTCCGGAGATATAGAATAAATGTCAAATCTCAGTTATGAACAATTCAGGTGTCGCGACATAATTATGATTCTTAAATAAATATTCGGAACTTGTTTCCGAATCGTACCTCGGCCAAGGATTTCAAAGAATCATAAATTGGATACCTAAATCCCGTACACGGGACTGACAGATCCTCTCTAAATACATCACAGGATATAGTAAGTATCAGTCCATTGTAGGACACAGAAATCGGCGACGCTGTTCTAGGCTCGCGGCCTAGTTGGGAGTACGGAATAGCCCGCGGGGGAACTAAACTGGAGAAGTAACATGGAGTCACCACCCGGTGTGAACCGGGAAAATGTGATTTAAGGCCGCACTCACCCCTCGCAAGGGATACCTCAAACCGTTGGGTTCGGAATGGTCCCTTACTTATGTCACTTGTAATGATATGATTTTTGCAATAAACTAACCGAACCTACTCAACATGTATGCTCAAAGGTAACTTAGATCTAGTCTGCATTCATCAAAATAAATCTTATGACTAAGTTTGCATGCTTCGAAAGTAAGTCATTATAACGGCAAGCATACAATATCACACAACGAGCATGTCGAATCATTAAACACAAAAAACAAATAAATAACTACTTAAACAAAACGTAAACTAAATTCCTAATGCAAAATCAAAGAACTAAATCATGCATAAATAAATAACATAGTCATATTTAAAGACAAACAATATACTAGACTAATTCATGCTTTAATAATAAATAACATACTAGCAACCTAATCATGCTAAATAAATAAATAATCTACTAACTACATCATGCTCAAATACAAGATTGGATGAAACGAAATACGTGTGTCTCTTAAGTAGTACGTGGTATTGTATCCCGAGTGCAAACCGCACTACCGTCCATTCGGATTCGGCTACAGAATTTACGTTCGGGTTTCCATCCGATATACCACAAAAGAGAACACGCATTCCGTTGACCCGGAATTCACATCATGCATCAACAAACGACTCTCATGCGATAATATATTAAAATAAATAAAAAAACGAAGAATAATAATAAAGAAGGTGCCCTCAAGTCTAACTTCTTTTGTCGTCTCTCGAAAGCGCATTACACGGCCGTCGAAAGGGTTGATATTCCGTAATATTCCTGGTTCACTAATCCAACATTTTTCCTCGCTGTTTCGCTGCTATTTTTGTTGGGGTTGGTGCTCAGAGCGCCAATCCGGACCGTATTTATGTCTGATTCATGAATACGAACATCCTCTTTTCCATAATATTACTTATTTATGGTTGCACCTCTTGTTTTCATATACGTATTCGATCTGATTATGATTAGATTGAAACTAAATGTTGTTTAGTGATATGTATATATTAGACAAAGGCCCGATAATATATAATGCAGTACACAGTTACAAAGCAAGTTTGTAATTGACATTGGGAAGTGTCACTGCTAAATGTATATTATCAAATATAGTTTCTGGTCAAGATTCACTAACACGGGTCAGTTAGTCAAATTTGTTGAGACTAGTACATGTCGTATATCGAAACTTGGTCCGATGGTTTATCCCAATGAACCATGAGTCTAGGGAGACTCGTATAGACGTGTAGGTGTTTATAGTGGATAAACAATGAACGACTCACCGAAGATTCTTAATGAATGGTACACCAACGTCAATAAGAATCTTCTCGGGTTGAGTAGCATAGTGGTTCATTCGACTTGAGATACCACTGTGGATGTATGAGATATCCTCCACACTTATATGGCAGTCACGTCACCGATCTATTAGATCAGACCTCCGTCTGTTCGTTGGGTGTGAACCGATCCTCAGGATATCATGTGTGTATCAAGATAGGATCCGTCAGTTCTGTGTACAGAGCATAGGTAGTCCATATATGATTAGCATCTGTTAAATCTGTGGCCACAGTATACTTCGGAAGTAAGTTCCGAATGTTATTTAGAGATTGCTAATAGATACGTCGACTGATAATACCTATAGAGATTTGACGTTTTACATCTATATCTATGGTATTATCCGGATACCTGTGACGGAGGGATTATACGTATGCAATGACCTCGACCTGTATGATTCAGCTAGTTTATCTGTGGTCGTCATAATTTACGGGTGGGTAAATTATTGACACGAAATTGGATTTTGTGACGGATATACCTGAATCTATAGAGTCTCACGAATGAAATATACTCGTAGAGCACTAGGGCAACTTTTATGAATAATGATGATTATTTATAAATCGTTTAAAAACATTAACGAAAAATACATGCGAACGGGCCGAACCGTCATTTCCTAGTTAATGTGTATTTGTATTTAATATATGATATTATTAAATACAGATTAATAAATTGTCAAATAAAGGTATTTGACATATATCATTAATATATTTATTTGAGATATTTAAAGTAAATATAAACATATATTTGAGATATTTGTATTTAATAAATTATTTAATTATTTAATTGTTAAATGATTAATATAATTAAAATATAAATATCTCACCAAATGATAAGTTGGAAATGATTATAAGTGTAAATGTTGACTTTAAAGTAAATGAAATGTTGTCAAAATGGTTTTGACTTCCTAAGATATTTGTTTAAATTGTTTGAAAAATGAAAATATCTTTTTCCTTTACTAAATGTAATTTTCGGCCCTAGACCTAAAATGAATATAAGTGTTATATCTTTTAATTTGCAATTGTTGACTTAGTTGAATAATTCATTAAAGTGTAATGATTTAGAAAACAAGTTAACAAGTTGTAATTTAAATGAAACAAAAAAATATATCTAGATATTTCTTCCACCAATTTCGGCCAAGGCTCCTTTTGGGTGAAGTATATATTGTTTCATTTCATTTTAGGGTTTAACAGTTCATTTGATACCAAATAAACATAAAAGAAGTTTGAGAGAAAGGCTTGGAGGCTAAAGAAGAAAGCTTGGAAAAATCTTGTTTTTGTAAGTTTTTCTTTAAAGTCTTCAACATAGAAAATGTTTCTACTATGCTTAGCTTAATTTTGTGATGCTTTGATGTCATCTCTACTCTTCATTTTATGAACTTGATGAAAGTGTGATGCATGTAAGTAAGCTTGAAATTGTTTCAAAGCTTTACTTTTGATTTTTAGAAAATCAAGCTGCCATTCTAGAGTTGGTAAGCCACTCATTGGTGACCTAGAATTGTTATAGAGTTGTTTCAAGGTGGTGAGACTAGATTGGTGAAGTATTTAATGGATTAAAGTGTTGGATTTTATAAATTTGGTGAAATTGGACAATTTGATGAAATTGAAAAATTAGGGTTCTTAACCTACTCCAAATTTGGGGATTTTCATATATGTGATGCATTATGGTATGAATATGATGCATGTAAAATTTTAGGTTGATTGGATTTGATCTTGGCATGTTTTGAACTAAAGGGACCAAATTGTAATTAATTGAAAATTTTGAGTGCTCTCGGCAATTAGCACAAAATTTGGGGATTTGTGTGAAATCTGATTTTGATGCCTTAGATGTGTTGAAAAACATTTTAGAAATGATTTAGAATCATCCAAAATTGTATTTGACAATTTTTGGACTAAAATGATAAACTTACAAAGTTTTGGGGCAATTCAGTAATTACCAAGAAATTTGATTTCTTGTGTAATTTCTCAGAATTTGATAATTGGATAATTAAATAAATAAGTTTATTTAATTGATCCGAGAAAAATTTTGAAATCGGAAAATTTTGATTTTCCACTATTCCGCTGCATTACCGATATTCCCCCTTAAAAACCCCAACAAAAATGGTATCAGAGCGAGTCTGATTCTGGACACCCCGATATGATTAGCCCTTTAAAATATAATTTTTGTTATTTTCTTTACTTATTGCATGCATATATTTATTTAATTTGATTAAATAAATTAAAAGAATCTTTTATGGAATACCCCGCTTAATAAGGTTTTAAAGTAACTGGTATTTGGAATACTTGTTTCTTGGTTCGCCTTGTCAATACGGTTTATAAATATTTTTCCGTGACTACATCCGAGACTGTGCCTCTGCTGTGAGGATGTAGCCGATAGAGATTTATTTATGCCGGATGTATATTAGATACTAGATAAATTCAAGCGAAAGCGGAATCCTGAACGTGCCCTAGCTGCCAGGGTTACGCAAGTAACTTGAGTTTATCATTGACGAGTTTAACCTTGGTACGTCTCCTTGTGGGCCTGCCTTAGCAGCGACAACAAGAAACGACCATGACCGGAACCTAGGAGTCACTAGTGAGTGATTACAATGAGTTGTCTATCTGTGAATATACGTAGGCGAGACCGTGCCTCTGCTGTGAGTCGAAATATATTAATGGGGTCCTCTTCCCATTATGGAATTCGATTTAATTATTGAATTCTCGTTTTTCCGTTGGGGATTACGGTATTACGTAAAATAGTGGGAGGCACTGCTAAGTTTAAAATATTCCTTAACTTAGGCAGTGTGTATTATTATGGAAATAGCCGCTTGTTTGTTTTCCTTAATCTATATTAGATAGAATTAAACTTTTAATTCACTGCACACATATTTTGATATGTTATCTGACTTGACTCTTGGTTGCAGTTATTCTAGAATAGGTTCTAGATACTACTAGACTAGGATATTATTAGATTGGTCTAAACCATCGGGAACTATTGTTCCGATTTTCTTCAAAAATCAAGATGGTTAATGACTTAGTTTCTGAGTTATGATAGATAATCTAGATAGATATCCTTTTTAGGATATAATACTTTAGAGAGAATAGTTTCTTATGCAGTAAGAATTGACTTGAATTAGTTCATGTCTCGAGATTCTTGACTGGTATTAAGAAAGCCTCATTAGGTATTTGTTTATCCAGTAATGACGTTTCTTAGCTTTAATGACCTTTAGAGGCAATGTGTCTCACACAATTTGCTAATCAATTATTTACAATTGTTGTGAATAGTTAAATGCAAATAGTAAAGCTAAAGAAAGGAGATGCGTATAGTTGTGTATAGAAAATATCGATTTTCACAATACTACAACTATAAGTATTGGATACCAGATCTCCCTTCTAGTTATTTAAAAATATTAGTTAACGATTGTTTTGATATTTGATATCGGAACTCGCGACTATTGGATAGTTACTTGTTCTTTATAAACAATTGTTATATATTTTAAATATAACTAGTAGTGTCATTGGCGTAGAGATAAATATTAAGAAAAATTATTCGGTAAAATAAATAATTTAGAACGGTGCTTTATGAGTTTAATCACTTAAGCATTAGATACTTATTATGTATGGTAAATGATGGTTTGATACAAGATCACACCACACATCCTTATCCATTTAATGAATATTGTATTCAGGAAGGTGATTAAAATCTCGTTTAACCAATGATTTGTCATTGGACCACCAGATTCATTAAATTGATACATTAGATGTATGTAGTTTTAATGAATTGTAATTGATTAAGGTAATTTTCTTTACTTCATAACTTAGTTTATGAATTGTCATAACTTAGTTACGTGTTTCTAAAAGAACACATATTGAACGTCTTGAAATGATCAAGAACTTTCAATCTGTTCTGATGAAACGTAGGTTGAACATTTTTGACTTGTTCAAATATATTCAATCGGAAGTTTTGTGAGAACTCTATCATTAAAATTCATTACATGTCTTTGAACTGTTCAAAGATATTTGATACGATCAAACATATGAATATAAAGCAATTAGTTCTAAAGTTATTCAGTGAATATGATTCTTGTTCAATATTATTCTTCCACGATTCCATCTTGATGGAATTGAAAAGTGGCAGCAGTCGAATCTTATATGATTTGATTCGTTTGATATTAAATGTTACCAAATAGTTTCAATACTCTTGGGGATATGCTCCAGTAACACTAGTTCATCCTTTTAATTTAGGTTCCTGACCGGCGTAGACACACACGTATAACGCAAGCGTACGTATCGTTCAAGTAGTATAAAAAGTATCGATCCCACGAGGACTTAATACCTAAGTTATTAATTTTATGAGGTTAAATGATTACTAGTATCTAACAGGTTGTTTAATTGATTTGAAATGACGACGATTCTAAATTTAAAGACAGTAAATAAAATTGTTCGAAGGTAGATTTTAAGAAAATTCAATATTAAAAATTATCTAGGGTTGTGATTTATTCCAATATTAATTAAAGATGAAGTGATTATCTTATAGTTGGGTAATATATTGATTTATTAACCTGGAACACTAATTTATGTAAAAGCCTATTCCGATGATCAATTACAAATACCTAGTATAATCCAATTGAACCATATGTCTATGTCAAGCAAATTACCTAGATTCATTAAGATTTTGTTCCAATTATGGCTACCCCCGCCCGACAGGTATATTCCTATCCTGTAAGGAAATCTATTAAAAGGGTTATCTATCCTCAAGGAAGATCGTAGGCTATTGAGTCTAAGGTCTTAAACTTAAAATCCCTATGTCTAGTTCATTTTAAGTTTACCTAATCAATTTAATTAATGGCCAGTTAATTAAAGAGCATTAAGATTAAGACTCAATAAATAAATCCTTATATTACCCAAATTATAATCTGACCCTTATAAACCGGTGATATTGGATTTCATCACAACCCTAGATAACTAACTTAGTTATGACACATAGTTAGGGCTGGTAAAATAAAAGACATAAAATGCTGAAAAGTAATTGCGGTAAAGTAAGAGCTTAAAAGTAAAATAAAATGCTAAGGTAAAATGAATTATTTCTACTACTACTTATTTAGATATCTCCCAGTAAAATAATATATAAACTTGTGATTATTACCAACCAGCCATATAGGCGGTAACCTGATTAAGTCAATTTTAGTCCAACCAGCCACAAAGGCGGAACCAAAGTAAACCAGCCATAAAGGTGGAACCAAAATAAACCAGCCATAAAGGCGGAACCAAAATAAACCAGCCATAAAGGCGGAACCAAAATAAACCAGCCATAAAGGCGGAAAAGGAATTTTATTACCAACCGACCAATCTGGCGGTATCCTGATTAAGTCAAATTTTAAATAGTAAATATATTATTTTTAAGGGAGATTAATTTAAATAGTAATAGTAAAAAGAATTACCTTTCACCCTATCATAGGGAAATTACCTCCTCATGATTGAATAGTAAAAACTATAAAAAATAAAAGGTAAAAATAAATTACTATTACTATTCAAAAGTAAAATTACTATTATTACAGAACGTAATTAAAAATTACAAAACTAAATTAAAGAAACTTAGAGAGAGAAGAACTCCCTATTTACATCAAAGAAATGGGAGGGAGAGGTACAAAAAATTCTGAAATCTCGAGCTCAATTTATAGGCGCGGATAAGGGTCCAGCGTCGCGACGCTAAAGGGTTCAGCGTCGCGACGCCAGCTACAATGACACGTGTCACGCGCTGATTCGTCGGCTCAGATTCTTATCCGATGACGTGGCACTGTTCATGACGTCATTGCTTACGTCACGCTGACATGTAGAGGGCGATTGTCGGCACTGTTAGATCGCGACACGTGGCACGGCGCACATTAGCATCTTCGTTGTGATGGCGACACGTGGCACAGCGCAAGATAGCATGATCGACGCTCGTTAGCGAGCAGCGCATGTTAGCAAATTTTCTGATTGGTCCACGTGTCCATGGCACACATTAGCAATTCTGGCGCATGCTGGGCGTCGCGCCGCGCAAGGCTTCAGCGTCGCGACGCTGAAATGATGATTTTGCCCTTTTTGTCCAATTTTGTCCATTTTCCCCCAAAATTGTCTCCAATGCTTCCTAAACTTTATTTATCTACAAAATAACACAAAACACATCAAAATATTCACAAAACTCAAGAAACTATACAAAATATTAGGATAAATGAGTGGGAAATAGTGATATAAATACCACTCATCAGTTCCATCAATTTCCACAGTTGCACATATGATATGTATAGGTAGAAAATCTGAATCTTGAAAAGTTTGAGATTTGAATCTTTCTATTTATATAATAGTTATATAATGGAAATTACTTACACCTCAGAGGTATAAGTAAAAGTTTATCATTTATTTTATTTTATAGATTATTGTATTCTATTTAATAAAATATCTTTCCTACGATCCTAAGTAATAAAATCATTTTATTACTTGGTGTGTAACATCCGATGTTAATTATTGTAAAAAGGACTTGACTTATTGAAGTCAAATATGAGAATGATAAACTATAATTGGAACTACGTAATTAATAAGATGAAACAACCCTTATACATCTTCCGTACAAGTCCAATAGGATAACAGAATCATTTACGAGTATTTGATACTTAATGGTTTTGTTGTTTTCTTATTGAAGAAAATTATCCTATAACTTATAATGGAAGCGATATTTGATATCGATTCTGGAAGTTCACAATTGAACCATAGATCTAAGATTGTTCATAGCCTATTACGATAAAGTTTTGAACTTGATTAAGCTTTCATTATGAATTAGTTCATGATATGTGCTAATTGTTTGCGCAGCGAAAGCAGTGTGAGCTTATTAAAGGTTTGACCTTTACAGTATGATAGTGAGAAAAGTTATACTCAGTAATCTATTGTAGATTCTGAGGAAACTTGTCTCTAGTCACACTAATTGAACAATTAAAGATATATTGGTTAATGTTGATATTAAACTGTACATTTTAGCTAAAGAATGCAAAGTGGCATTTTTGAATGACTTATTCAGATAAGAGATCAGTTGTGATTTCTTTATTTGAAGAGTTTATTCTGGAATGGCCCTAGAGTTTGTGTTCTGCTGAGATCGCAGTTTAGTGTGCTAGCTTATGGAGCCTATTGTAGACTCTGATAAGTCTTCCGGAAATCCGTATTATCTATTTTTGATATTAGTCAAATTGTCTGATCTTGTCAAAGTATAGAGAATACATATGTGCTTGAAGGGTTAGTGAGAGCGTACAAATTACTTTCTAGTGTTATATATCCTAACAACATTATCATTATTATAGTAATAATGAGATGTTTGTAAGGTAAAAGATTTACCTAAATCTTCTTTACTCCGTGAAAGCAGTGGGAGTAATCTCTGTTATATTTGATATAAATTTTTATATATGATATAAAACTTGGAGACTTGTGAGATACTCCTATTAGTCGTGCCTTAGATATGATCCAATAAAGGACATAACTAGGCTATTTGTATGACAGTTAGTATAACTGTTGGACAGTTATTGTGTGTCTTATATAAAGTATTCATCTTTCGTAAATGATGATTCCTTTTTCGAAAGAGATATTGATTAGAATGTCTGATCAATCTTATGTATCATTTGATGATGACATAATAAATACTTTATAATGTGTGATTGTAGATATCGATTTAATCGTAATTGTTAAGAGTTATTTTGACATCCTATAGACCATATGATGGATCTAGAAACACGTTCTTTGTGATCTTTGAGATATTAAGAACGAGTTTCTAATTCATGGAGAATACAGTCTGTAACCATTAGGGTCATATTAATTTTGAGACTAATTATGACGTTAGACAGTCTACGTCATAAAGAGTCACAAAAGATGCAGTGGGAGTGTCACGAAGGATTCTACTATTTAGTGGAATTAGATGCAACTTATGAAGTATTGACTTATGAAGTTGCATAGTGACCTTATAAATTAGAAGTTTTATATTGGTGTTGTGATTGCGGTTGTCCGCATAGTATTTTGGATTTGATCCCTAAATACTGGGACAACTCAATAGTTGTAGCACAATACTGATGTAGCATCAGAGTCATATTAATGTATAATTTAGATTCTACAAAATATGAATGATGATGGCTATGGGAACGATGGAGTTTGTTTGACAAACTCAATATGTCATAGCGGACCTGTTTCTTGTTGCCTACCTCTTGAGTACTGGGTGAGCTTTTGAGAGCCACGGTATACGATACACATTGAGATGTGTATATGATATCGTGGATTGGCACTAGAGCAAGTGGGAGAAATTGTTGGGGTTGGTGCTCAGAGCGCCAATCCGGACCGTATTATGTCTGATTTATGAATACGAACATATCATTTTCCATAATATTACTTATTTATGGTTGCACCTCTTATTTTTATATACGTATTCGATCTGATTATGATTAGATTGAAACTAAATGTTGTTTAGTGATATGTATATATTAGACAAATGCCCGATAATATATAATGCAGTACACAGTTACAAAGCAAGTTTGTAATTGACATTGGGAAGTGTCACTGCTAAATGTATATTATCAAATATAGTTCCTGGTCAAGATTCACTAACACGGGTCGGTTAGTCAAATCTGTTGGACCAGTACATGTCGTATATCGAGACTTGGTCCGATGGTTTATCCCAATGAACCATGAGTCTAGGGAGACTCGTATAGACGTGTAGGTGTTTATAGTGGATAAACACTGAACGACTCACCGAAGATTCTTAATGGATGGTACACCAACGTCAATAAGAATCTTCTCGGGTTGAGTAGCATAGTGGTCTTTCGACTTGAGATACCATTGTGGATGTATGAGACATCCTCCATAATTAGATGGCAGTCACGTCACCGATCTATTTAGATCAGACCTCCGCCTATTTGTTGGGTGTGGACCGATCCTCAGGATATCATGTGTGTATCAAGATAGGATCCGCCAGTTCTGTGTACAGAGCATAGGTAGTCCATATATGATTAGCAGTCTGTTAAATCTGTGGCCACAGTATACTTCGGAAGTAAGTTCCGAATGTTATTTAGAGATTGCTAATAGATACGTCGACGGGATAATACCTATAGAGATTTGACGTTTACATCTATATCTCTGGTATTATCCGGATACCTGTGACGGAGGGATTATACGTATGCAATGACCTCGACCTGTATGATTCAGCTAGTTTATCCGTGGTCGTCATAATTTACGGGTGGGTAAATTATGGACACGAAATTGGATTTTGTGACGGATATACCATGACGTTTTGCCGCGCCGGACAAAGTGCATTCGATTGAATGTGAGATACTTTCAATCGAACACTTGAAGTCCTATATAGATGTGGGCGTATGTCGCATCTCTTTTCTTTCACTTCCATTATTTATCTTTCAAATCGCATCATGGCACGTTTATTTTGATGTACAATTTTCTTTGGTTATTTCTTTGCATTATATACCTAATTGTTTCTCTTTATTACGTACAATTGTGCAACTGCCATTTGTTTGCATTTCCGTGTCCATAAATGTAATGTGCTTATGACATTGTATGCTTGCCGTATTTCAATTTATCTTTATGTATGCAAATTCGGACATAGATTATATGCAAATAGGTTGTATGCGAATTCGGACATAAATTATATGCAAATAGGTTGTATGCGAATTTGGATATAGATTATATGCAAATAGGTTGTATGCAAATATGAAAATGTGTTACATGTGAACTTAGATGAACTTTTGATTTATGCGTGCGAACTTACAAATAGAATACCCTTAGGAATATATGTTGCTAGACTCGATTAAATTATTGCACAAATAATTTTATTACAAGTGGCATAAGTAAGGGACAATTCTGAACCAAACGGTTTGAGGTCTTCCCTTGCGAGGGGTGAGTGCGGCCTTAAATCATTTTCCCGGTTCACACCGGGTGGCGACTCCATTATTCTCCGGTTTAGTCCCCCGTTGGCTACTCCGTACTCCCAACTGGGCCGCGAGCCCGGAACAGCATGCGTCGCCCATTTCTATGTCCTACAGTCTGGCGACTCCACTGGGGATAGAGAATCGTCCCCGAAATCGGGTATACTCGACGAACAGGCGGAGGTCATTGTTAGTGTTCCTAGAACATGCCAAGGATCTCTAATCATTATATGTGTGTGAATAATCAAAGAAGTTGCGGAAGACTTACATTGAACGGATTTGATGGATGTATGAAGTTCTAAACTTTTGATCCATTGTTGAAGCTCCAAGCTTTGATTTGAGTTCCAACTCAAGGGTAAGTATTCCTATCACCTTTATCTTGACTCCTTATGTGCTAGCAATTAAGATTTTTGAAGCAAAAATCAAGAACATAGAGCTCTAGGCTCACGGCATTTGAGAGAAAAATAGAGGTTTTGTGTTTAGTTAATTTTGATTTCAAAATCTAATACCAAAATCAACATCCAAGAGTTGGTATATGGTTTTAATTTCAAAATAAAAAAATATAAAAAGTGTTGGATTTGGTTGGAGTATTTTACAAGTTAAACCAAGTCTTCATTTAACCAAATAACAACTTCCATCACTAGTCCAACTTGTGATGTAATTCAAGTGGGTCACATCACTTTTAAATTCCGAATTTAAGTCGGCTAATCCAACACGCAACTTCGCTCGGGCTTGGGTTTGTTTAATTCCGAAATAAACGAAATTTGCCGTTACGACATAATTAAATCCAATTAAATAATTATGCCTAGCAAAATTATTATTAAAGTCACTTACGAATTAATTCTAAATTAATTCGTTCACCCGAATTAAAATCTAATTTTAATCCCGCATTGAATTCTAATTTCAATTAATATATCCGATATATTATTTAATCGATTAATTCCAAATTAATCGTTATCTCTCTACTATTTGAATTTTATCCCGGATTAATTATGTTCGAGTCAAACGTCATCGGTGAATCTTTGGGAAGCGACCCATGAGATTCTTGGATATGTTGGCAGTAAATCCGGTCGTCGGACTATCTGAACACGTGCGTACCTCGTACCACGTTTTTACCGATTTACAAGACATGGTTGGCTTCTAGCAAAGCATTGTGCCTACCCAATTCTCCAGAATTATTCTTTTAAGGAATACATAATCTTTATCAAGCGTAGTATACTAAGTATTGCGTATTACGATCCAGTATCTGATGTCACATGCTAGGCCTAGGGCTGAAATTTGTCTGCCCCGTACGAAGCATATATCGGATCACTGACAACTAGTCTCTATAATCGGATAATCATGACCTAGTCATATTATCCCGATGATTGCAGTACTTAAGAGTACTAGTTTCGTATCCTACGTGATCATCATCTCCATATGACTAAAGTGATATTTCCATCTTGACATCACACCCAATACACTACGATTCTCAGTATACCCAGAAGAGGCGTACACAGAGCCTGTTAAAGCCCCAGACGACCAAAACCAAAGTGTACTGATTGTCGCAAGTATTAGCGATGCAAGTCTCAGGTTAAAACCAAATACACCTACCCTGATTCGGATTCCCATAGACACATAGTCATACTACCAATGGGATTCCGATGGGTCTATACAAAGTGAAGCTGTTCCTGTACCATCGGCAAACAGAACCTCTTATCACACTTGCATAAGTATCCAATACTTAATTATATGATAACTATGTCGTTAAGCTTCCATAACGCGCACAAGTGTAATACTAGCATATTCCGCATTATCGATGTCCAGTCTCGATAATACTACGACTATGGATATTTAATGATTAAACCTTTCGTGGATTAATATTGTCTAATATCTTATTAATCCGGTACTAATCATATGGACTTTTATCATTTATATATCTAAATAATCCAATTACAAAATGATAAAAGAGCAATTTCTTTTGTCATATAGTTAATTTTGTACAAGCACACCATGTCTTTTACAAAATAGTGATGTTATGGGTCATAATTGTCCAACAGTCTGATCTTAAAAGATCATTGACGTGACTGTCATCAAAGTGTGGAGGATATCTCACATATCCACATTGGTATCACAAGTCAAAGGAGCTAATATGCTATTCGACTCATAAAGATTCCTATTGACATTGGTGTATAATCTATCAGGAATATTCGAATGATTCGTTCAGTATTTATCCAATAAATATATACGTGTTTATATGAGTGTCCCCAGACTCATGGTTTACTGCGATAAACCATTGGAAAAATTCTAACATACAACATGTACCGGTCTCACGGGTTTACTAACTGACCATGTATGTAAACCTTGACCAAGAACAGTTTTAAGAATGAATTGTATTGTGACAATTGCGACGCTTTTTCAATTACGTCACAACTATTCATTCTAAGGTCATTTTACGCCTTAACCATATAAAAGATTATATTGATGAAAACTACTAAATTTTATTCAAAATAAAATATAAAAATACATTGTATTTATAATAAATACAATAAAAATTGGTGCGCTGAGCACCTACTCCAACAGATGAGTCTTGTGGACTCAGAGAGCCGATACCAAAAGAATGCAAATCATAAGAGAAATCTAAAACATGTTTATAAAATGATTTCCATGCATGCGTCGTCAAAAATATAACAAGCGCTCAACGCCTAAGTCACGCGAGAAGACTAAGCAAATAACGAACGATCCTTTGTCGACAAGGTAGCGGGTCAATCCATTTTTGATGGACGAGACCTTATACAAGCACACCGGCGAAAACAGATGATGAGTCATAAAAACATAGAAAAATGTACCAAGCTGTTGGACAGTTATGACCCATAGCGTCACTATTTTGTACAGATCATGGTGTTGTTGTACAAATTAACTGTGTGACGAAGGAAATTGCTCTTTTATCATTTGTGATTAGATCACCAAGACGTATAAATGATGAAAGGTCCATATGATTAGTTCCTGGATTGAGATGATATGAGACAGTATCAGTCCACGAAGGATTAATCATTAAATATCCCTAGTCAGAGTATTATCGAGATTGGACATCGATAATGCGAAAAAGACTAGTATTACACTTGTGCGCGTTATGAGGGCATAACGGCATAGTTCTCATATATTTGGGTATATGATACTCATGCAAGTGTAGTAGGAGGTTGTGTTTTACCGATGGTACGGAAAACAACTTCGCTCTGGATAGACCCATCGGAATTCCATTGGTAGTATGACTATGTGTCTATGGAAGTCCGAATCAGGGTAGGTGTATTTGGTCTTAACCTGAAACTTGCACCGCTAATACTTGCGACAATCAATATACTTTGGTTTTGGTCGTCCAAGGCTTTAACAGGTTCTGTGTACGCCTCTGCTGGGTATATTGAGAATCGTAGTGTATTGGGTGTGATGTCAAGACGGAAGTATCACTCCAGTCATAGTGGAGATGATGGTCACGTAGGATACGGAACTGGTTCTCTTATGTACTGCAGTCATCGGGATAAAACAACTAAGTCATGTTTATCCGATTATAGAGACTAGTTACCAGAGATCCGATATGTGCTTCGTACGGGGCAGACACAATTCTAGCCCCAGGCCTAGCACGTGACATCCGATACTGGATCGAAATACGCAATACTACGTATACTACGCCTGATAAAGATCACATATTCCTGTAAGGATATTTCTGGAGAATTGGGTAGGCATGGCGCTTTGCTAGAAGCCAACCTTGTCTTGTAAATCGGTACAAACGTAGTACTAGGTACTTACATGTTCGGATAGTCCGACGACCGGATTTACTGCCAACATATCCGGGGATCTCATGGGTCGCTTCCCGAAGATTCACCGATGACGTATGACTTGCACTTTATTAATCTGGGATTAATTAAATGAGAGAGAAAATTAATCTGGGATTAATTACAGAGATATTTTATCTGGGATAAAATATTAATAAAAGAGAGAACGATTAATTTGGAATTAATCGATAAAATAATATATTCGATATATTATATGAAATTGGATTTCGTCGCGGAATTGAAATTAGATTTTAATTCGGGCAAACGAGTTAATTTAGAATTAATTCGTTAGCGACGTGAATAGTGATTTTGCTAGGCATAATTAATTAATTACGTCGCAACGGAAAATTCGTTAATTTGGAATTAGCGAACCCGAGCCCGGGAGTGTTTGCGAGCCCATTCGCATTTCGAATTCGAGTGCGGCACGCAAGTCACATCAAGCGTCAAACCGCTAGTCGCATCAAGCGTCAAATCATTATTCACTTTGAGTGATGTGACAACTTGTCACTTGATTGATTGAATTATGTGAATAGTTGATGTGGTGGTTGAAAGCTTTAATTGGTTTAACTTTTGAATGCCAAAAATTGTGTATATGATTTTTGGAAAATCATTTTACCAATTTTAACAACACATTTACTCTTTCTTTCTCCCTTTTACACGGTTTTGGAGGCAAGACTCCTTCTCTCACACGGTCTAGGACCAATTTCTTCCTTCTGTTTTCTAGTTTACCGAGAATGAAGGGAAGAAAAAAGTGATTTTGTGGCAAAAATCAAGAGTGCTAGCACACATCGGAGTCTTGCGAAGGTGATAGGGAAACCCACCCGTGGGCTTGGAATACCATTTGAGAAGATTGGAGCTTGGACCGTTTTTGGAGAGCCAAAACAGTGGACCGTTTTAGAAACAGCATGCGTCACCCAGTTTTTATGTCCTACAGTCTGGCGACTCCACTGGGGAAAGAGAATCGGCCCCGAAATTGGGTATACTCGACGAACAGGCGGAGGTCATTGTTAGTGTTCCTAGAACATGCCAAGGATCTCTAATCATTATATGTGTGTGAATAATCAAAGAAGTTGCGGAAGACTTACATTGAACGGATTTGATGGATGTATGAAGTTCTAAACTTTTGATCCATTGTTGAAGCTCCAAGCTTTGATTTGAGTTCCAACTCAATGGTAAGTATTCCTATCACCTTTATCTTGACTCCTTATGTGCTAGCAATGAAGATTTTTGAAGCAAAAATCAAGAAAAGATAGCTCTAGGCTCACGGCATTTGAGAGAAAAATAGAGGTTTTGTGTTTAGTTAATTTTGATTTCAAAATCTAATACCAAAATCAACATCCAAGAGTTGGTATATGGTTTTAATTTCAAAATAAAAAAATATAAAAAGTGTTGGATTTGGTTGGAGTATTATTTTACAAGTTAAACCAAGTCTTCATTTAACCAAATAACAACTTCCATCACTAGTCCAACTTGTGATGTAATTCAAGTGGGTCACATCACTTTTAAATTCCGAAATTAACTCGGCTAATCCAACACGCAACTTCGCTCGGGCTTGGGTTTGTTTAATTCCGAAATAAAAGAAATTTGCCGTTACGACATAATTAAATCCAATTAAATAATTATGCCTAGCAAAATTATTATTAAAGTCACTTACGAATTAATTCTAAATTAATTCGTTCACCCGAATTAAAATCTAATTTTAATCCCGCATTGAATTCTAATTTCAATTAATATATCCGATATATTATTTAATCGATTAATTCCAAATTAATCGTTATCTCTCTAATATTTGAATTTTATCCCGGATTAATTATGTTCGAGTCAAACGTCATCGGTGAATCTTTGGGAAGCGACCCATGAGATTCCGGATATGTTGGCAGTAAATCCGGTCGTCGGACTATCTGAACACGTGCGTACCTCGTACCACGTTCTTACCGATTTACAAGACATGGTTGGCTTCTAGCAAAGCATTGTGCCTACCCAATTCTCCAGAATTATTCTTTTAAGGAATACATAATCTTTATCAAGCGTAGTATACTAAGTATTGCGTATTACGATCCAGTATCTGATGTCACATGCTAGGCCTAGGGCTGAAATTGTGTCTGCCCCGTACGAAGCATATATCGGATCACTGACAACTAGTCTCTATAATCGGATAATCATGACCTAGTCATATTATCCCGATGATTGCAGTACTTAAGAGTACTAGTTTCGTATCCTACGTGATCATCATCTCCATATGACTAAAGTGATATTTCCATCTTGACATCACACCCAATACACTACGATTCTCAGTATACCCAGAAGAGGCGTACACAGAGCCTGTTAAAGCCCCAGACGACCAAAACCAAAGTGTACTGATTGTCGCAAG
>SKCR01000243.1:0-54599 GCA_019454045.1 Zanthoxylum bungeanum
TTAACATGACTAGCCAACTAATACTGCCGCCCATGTAGGTCATTATACCCATGTAGGTCATTATAATAAAGCTTAAATTAAAGCAATAATTAGAGCAATAAATTAATTAGATGATACATATGGACCCTAATTATGTGTTTAATTATTAGTTAAATAAGTAAATGTTGTCTAGCTTTCATTTGTTAATTTGTGCATTAATGCAAAGTAAACATCAATTAGGTGAAGTGCTATAAGCATATCATTTTTTGAAAATCTCGAGATTATTATTGCTCCTAATCATATGCTTATATTATGTATTGGTAACCACAAATAATAATATCTTTGGCTACGTCGTGATTCATGTGATACGTAAATTGTTAACATGTACCAATGGCATTAGAGGTGGCTATGGTTTCTGTTCGGAATCGGAATCGAATCGGAACCAAAAATTTTTGATTTTGTTAGGGGTTCATCCCTGACCGAACCGAAAAAAATTACTGGAATCGGACGGTTCCAGCGACTCTACGGTGAAATCGTTTTAATTTTTTTTTAAATCATTATTAAAATAAAAAAAAAATAAAAAAAAAATAAAAAAAAAACTGGAATGTAATCGGAACCGAACCGGACCAGTGGGTACCTCCTAAATGGCATTGGATTTAGATATATATATATATATATATATATATATATATATATATATATATTTTTAATAAAAGAGTTGCTTTGATGAAAAGAGATTTGGGTGTCCAAATTCTGATTTGCATAACATTAATTATGATAATTTTTTTTTTTTTCCATAGAAAATGGGAATACGTGGGCGTATTCCGGCAGAGTGGGACTATTGATGATATTGACTTTGGGAATTTATAGATTGCAAGTAATATTTAAACAGACGGCTGTCCCAAATTTTTCTTGACACGTAATTTTTTATTAATGTCTTTTTTTTTTTTTTTTTTTGTTATGGGTGACATTTTACCTTGTTTAATTAAGTAGGATGTTAGGGACGAGTTTTTAAAATAATTAAGATCTTGTCTTTATGTATTTTGATTGAAAGAACTCAACGTATTTTTAAAGAAAATTCATCAGATTTGTCTCATATTTATAGGTAGATACTTTATTTCACCTCCAGATGGAATTGTTTTAATTATCATACTACAATTTTTCAGTGGCTAAATTGATGCTTTATTCGAATTATTTAAGATCTTGGGCTTTTTTGATTAATTAACTTCTCTCTCTCTTTTTTTTTTTTTTTTTTTTTTTTTTTTTTTTTTTTAAAATTAGGGACTCCTCATTAGTGATTATGTGTTTCTATTAACAATACCACTATTTTATGCACAAAAAAAAAAAAAAAAAAAGTTATGAATTCAATTAATTAGTAAAATACATTTTGGGACATATTAGAAATTAAACCTTAACGGGCGAAAGTTTCGGAATTAGACCATCTTGAAAGATTTTTTTTCCCTTTTTTATCCTTGTTTTATTTCTTTGTGAACAAATATATAATACAAGTAATTATTTGATGTAACATATGTATGAATGATGTAAACCACTAATTAATAAATAATAGATATATATAATTTAATTATCATTTAATTATTAAGTTTTTAAATATTAATACATGTAACAAGATATTATTATATTGTTACATGTATTAACTCTCCATTATATTCTATAATTTTTCATATAATGGGGTGGATACACATTACAAACTAAAGCATGCATGCACTATTATAAAAGCAAATGGCATTGTGTTATATTTTGTTATATACCTTTACTTTTTTTTGTTCAGAGCATAAATAATAATAATGACAGATTTAATTGCAAATTCTTTTTATAATGAGAAAATTAAAATGGGACTTAGAGCATCTCTAACAAAACTGCTTACATTTTTTTTTTTTCATATTTATCAGAAAATGACATCATTTTTAAATTTAGAGAATCATGTCGCATACCTTGTATAATTCACCAAGGTTGGAATGATAATTTTTTGTTCTTTAAAGAAATAAATAATAAGTTGACAATCTTGTTTGCGTATATAACATCTTTTCGTCATCTTCAATGTAGAGAGTGTGATCATCGGAAATTGATATATGATAAAAATATGATGTCTTATTGGAGAGAAAATTCATATCTTACTCCCTGTATCTAAAGCAGGAGATGGATTTTTTGATCCCTTAGAGATGCACTTATATATTATCTATGATATTTATTTTTTTTGGTTCCATTATTTATTTTCAAATTGCTGTCTGATATTCAAGACATTTCTCCTTTGTTTAATAAATCTTCATCATTGGGCACAATGGGCCAATCTTGGGCGCACTTTTTAAGTTTGGAAGCCTGCTTAGAGACCACAGATGGATCGGGTATGGCTTTAAGTACATGCGGTTATAAAGACCCGACCCATAATATAAATAACCCTTTTTGATTTTCTGAGGCTACGAAACTTGAACCCGTTGGCAAGAACCACGTGTAGGTGAACGACTTGAAAATATATTAAAATATATCATATAAATAAATAAAAAGGTACGTTAAGTTGATGAGAAAATTTTATTTTGCATATGTTAAAATGAAGCGTATTTATAATTTTTATGAAAATTAAAATTAACCCAAACTGAATATTTTGACTATGCCCAACGCAGCTTAATTTTTTTTAAAAAAAATGTGTCGTTGCACAAACAGCAACAACACAGACTGCAACAACCATTTGCATTAAGGTTGGAAACAAAGTAAAACGATTTTTGTAATTAAAATATTTTGAATGAAAATTATTTTTGGAGCGAAAAATATTTTCCGTTTTTTAATATATTTTTCGGAGAATGTTTTCTGATGTTTGGCGAGTTAAATATTTGTTTAAAAAATAATTCACATTATCCCGGAAGATCGGGGTCTTGAAATACTTGAGTCCACAAAAAAATTCAGACTCGGGTTGTGAAATTTCAGACACGCACGGATCCGGATAGATGTATTTCTGAAAGCGATATATGCATATACCCGGAAAAGTCGGGTTAGGCAAAAAAAAATTCAGACCCAGATAGCGAAATTTTGGATCCAGATGGATCCGAAACTAAGTATTTTCAGATCTAAATCTGCATAGAACTGGAAGACTGGGTATGAAAATATCCAGATAAAAAAAAATTTATAGATCCGGATAGGAAATTTGGGCTCAGATTCGTACGGTCCATAATTTCATGATCTGAATCCATAATTTTATTAATTGTATATAAATATAATTGAAAAAAGAAAAAAATTCGGATATCTAGATCGAGTCCGGGTATAGTCATATCTGCGTGGGTCCGTATTTTCAAGATCTGAATACATAATCTTACTAATTTATAAAAATGAGTTTAAAAATGTCAAATAACTATTCAAAATTCGGGTTTAGAACACTCGATGAACTTGATAGTGTCTGTTAAAAAACAAAAGTGATGAATATTGTAGTTCTTGAAATAAATAGAGTTGGTTGAGAAGAGGAGGCTAATAAGATCAATTGTGGGGGTCCAATATCACTCGTACGTTTATTAAATAAAATATATATAAATGTATCACATTTTGATTCAATTTATTTATAATTCAAAACAAATATGAATTGTTAATTCGATTTGTCATCCCTATCCCTGTACTATCATCATCACATAACTACTGTAATCAATCAACACAAATAAATTTCATAACTACTTCCACTAATGTATAACTTTTTTCCCAAGAAAATTACAAAAAACAAACCCTCTTTCTTAGCTTATAAAAAAAGAAGCATCAATACAAAATTAGTGGAATCAACTGTGCAACAATGATTTTTTGCTACCTAAATTTGTGAACACGTTCCCACAAGCAAGGAAGGAGGGTAAGTGTGGCAGAAGTCTGGTCCAAACCCGACAATCAATGGAAAGGTTTGAGTCCTGGAAAAGCTTCGTCCGATATATTATCGTGCCGGTCTGGTTCGTCTCGGGTTCGGAGTTGGACTTTATCCAGACTTTTTTTTATACAAAAATTAATAATAATCCAAATACATCATACTGTATTCAAGACAATTAAAAAATACATCAATAATTTCATTCATAAACTAACAATCCAAATATCACAAATGCATCAAGCTAATCCAATTCTTGTGCCTCTAAGTCTTCTTCATCCATTAGTTTCACTCCGACAAATATAAATTCTTGAGAATAATACATAGTGAGAAAAAGCGTTAAAAAATATAAGTAAAATAAAATAACTAATTAAGAAATAATTCATATACCTCACTCGGTAGCCCATAACCAATTTTGAGTGCATATTATTGTTTCCAACGTGTCAGCATACAATTTGCTACTATGTGGGCTCAAATATCTCTCTCCCTTATATATATGAACATGCATAATGCACATAATTATTAACATACAAAAGTAATATTAAATAATTAATTTAATATGTACACAAAATTAAATTACCTTAAGACTCGACTTTGTAAACGCCATGAATTGTCAATGAAATGTCCTGTAACAACCATATACCCCATCTTCTGGTTAATAGAAGTCCACATGTCAGTAGTAATAGCTACCCTGCTGTCATGAATATTCAACAAATTCAACATTTGTATTTTTTCTGATTTATACAACTTGAAAATCTTACTCTTTAAAGTGTTTTTGGATATCTTCTTCACCAAAGAGTTGCAATAACTCATCAAGTTTATAAAAACATCATATTCAACAAACTTAAGTTGCAGCTCATGCTTTATTACCAATGTCATAATTTTTTGATAGACAACATTTACATCAAATGATCTAAACTGAATAGAGTTCGTTTCATCTTCTTCCTTTACCATATTAAGAGTTTTTTGAACTGTATCTTCAAACTTAGGTTGTCTTTTAGTAAAATAATTCTTTATGTGTCTATTCAAATGACTGGTTCATTTATCAGAAATACAACTTAATAGTTTTGCACAATGATTATATTTTACCTTTAAATCCCCACCAACAGTAACCTTCGTAAAAAGATCTCAATATTTTGATGTTGTTCGTTTCCTATTATCTAACTTTTTCAATGCTACCCCTTTCTTTTGTTTCTATGTTCATCTATTAGTTGAATATGTGTAGATTCTTCCAAGTTAGACATAACAAAATTTGAAAATAACATTGTTTGTAACAAAATAAGAACTAACGACAAATGCGAGTACAAATACAAAAGATTTAGCATAATGCCAAGAACATCTCAATTGCATAATAGCAAAGACAATGGACACAACACACTAAGTCATAATAGCAAAGACAATGAATGGGAAACATTTTAGGTTTAGCATCAGGTCTTTAATATTTTCGGGACAGTGAGCATCTTAATTTAGATAGTGAACATCTCAATTTAGATTTAGCATCTCAAAGACAATGGACACAACAGACAACACACCAAGTCTCTAATATTTTTTGCATCAACTAATCAACAAATTTCGAAATAAAACAAAATCAACACCATAAATCTACATGAATCTTTATCTCTGTAAATACAAATCAAAGTATGAGAGACCGAGAGCACCTGAGATGAGAGACCGAGAGCACCTGGAAGACCACCGAGGCACATAAGATGAGAGACCGAGAGCCGTGAGCACTTCCACTGTGAAGCAACCACCAACTAGAGAAGACTGAGGCCGATGAGTGATGAGAGACCGAGGCTACTGAGTGATGACTGATGAGAGACTGACTGATCGAGACTGATGAGTGATGAGAGTGACTGAGAAAGTGATGAATGTACGGGCCAAATTTGGTCTAAGGGCAATTTCGACATTTTGCTCATGGACAACCGCCAAATGTACCCCCTAAACTCCCTAACCAAACCCCAAAGACACAAGTACAGGCCCAGGCCCAATGAACATCAAACGCCCGTAACCGAAGGATCACTCAAAGGCCAGCCAAAGTAACGCCCAGGCTCATAAACACAAACAAGTCGTTCCAGCCTACAACGGGTAAAAGTAATAAATACCTCGCATGGAGTCGACCGTTACAGATAAATGATCAAGTGTGATTAAGGGCATACCCCCAGGTGGGTATATAAGGGAGGAGGCTCCGTGTGGAAAAGGGATTATTCAACTTCTAGCTCTCCTACTCACAACTTTAGAACACTCTCACTCAGGCTCACAATATCTCCTACCCACCGCCCTTACGGCAGCCTACTGGGACCAAGGTAACATCTGGCCTTGTCTCTCCCTCTACAGTTACTTATACATCCACCATTGACTTGGGCGTCGGAGTACCTACGGCATCCACCACACCGGTGGGTAGACCCTCCTCGCTCATCCTACCCTCTTTGTTTTGCAGGATCGCCAGTGCCCCTTCTACGAAATCTCGATTGTAGACGTCGGGTGTAAATCAGCGTCTATAATTTGGCGCCCACTGTGGGGCCCTAGCGATCCATAAACAAACAAAGTTCTCACCCGAAAAATGACGAACTCACAAGCAACAACATGGCTTCGGGCAGCGAGCCTTCAGATCCAATAGCTAACCAGTTGGCCATGCTTCAGGAACGCATACGCATATTAGAAGAGGAAAATTCGGCCATAAAAAGTACCAATGGCAACCTCCAAAGACAGCTGGAACACCTTTCCTCCACGCGAGGCCGAGTAGAATCAATGAATCCCCATGAAACTTCAGGCCACCAGCCTAATTCGGTGGAGACTCCGGGTGTTGAAAGAACCGAAGGTCCCCGCCCTGAAGATCGTCCAATCGGATACAGAAGCAACCAATAAAACCGCCCGGTCGAAACAATGTCATCCACGACAATACGCAAGGAAATTGAGGAATTCAAGGAATCAATTTTGTCTAGCTTACCTGGAGCCAGGCTACATTTGAGGAAGAGTAGGGCAGAAACCTTGACAGATACACCATTCGACGAAGAGATCAACTCAGTCGAACTCCCGCATAGATTTAGCCCTCCAGAAATGAAATTATACGACGAATCAACCGACCCTGATGACCACATAATCCACTATAAGTACAAAAGGATGTCCACATGCATGTGTAGAGGGTTCAGAGAAACACTGGCCGGTCCAGCCCTCACGTGGTTCATAAATTTGCCATATCGGTCGATCGGGTCCTACAAAGAATTGGCAGACAAGTTTGTAGGACACTTCGCTAGTTCGTGCAAGTTTGAAAAGACTACAGACGACCTCAATTCGATTCAAAAGTGGAAGGGAGAGTCACTTCGAAGCTATGTCTCACGTTTCAACAAAGAGAGAATAGCTATCCCAGACCTCCACCAGCCGACAACGGTAGAAGCATTCCGAAATGGGTTGTTGGCAGATAGCAGCCTCTATAAGAATCTAACAAAAAACTGATGCTACTCCATGGATCATGCATTGGCAAGAGCCCGAACAAAGATCAGATGGGAAGAGGATATGAGGAATACAAGCAAGAAAAGTACTTCCAGTCTACGGGAGAAAAGAATGGGTCCATCCAGACGACCGAAAAGTTTTTGTAAGAGGTCACATCATACAACCGACCGAAGTGTATACCGTCCGAGGGATTCCCGTCCCTACGACATCCAATCGTGGGCCAATCCCTTACGACAGAAGAGAAAAAACCCACAATGCTGCGCCAAGACTCCCAAACTACAACTTCACTATTTCATCAGGGGAACTCGTTTCAGTCCTCAGGAAGATGAGGAGTGAAGTGAAGTGGCCACCACGCTCCAATGAAGGCTCCTGAAATAAAGACACCAGCAGATGGTGCGAATTCCACCGAGACTACGGGCACACGACAGCTGACTGTATAGCCCTAAGGTTGGAAGTCCTGGAACTTCTAAACAAAGGTCATTTGAAAGACCTGCTAACGGAGAAAGGAAAAGCTACTTTGGCCCGGAGGGAAGAAAGGGAAGACCAGGGAGGGGCCCCAATTCCACCTCCAATCAACAGCACCGTCAATTTTATCTCAGGTGGTTCAGAAGTGAGTGGAGTTTCCTATTCAGCAGCGAAGCGACAAACCAGGTTGGTTTCGTCAGTCGTCTCAGATCATGAACGAACTGTGGCAGGAGACCATACGGGGTTAGTAATTGAGTTCTCAGACGACCTAGTGTCCAATCATGTGAATCCACACCATGACGCCTTGGTGATATCTCTATAAGTGGCCAACTTCATGGTCAAGAGAGTATTGGTCGACACTGGATCATCAACTAATATAATCTTTTTGGCGGCTCTCAATGATATGGGTGGAGGCTTGGAGAAAATGAACCGTCGGTCTACAGCCTTGATAGGCTTCAGTGGAGAGCAGAAATTCACTATGGGCGAAATCTGTCTCCCAGTATACGCAGGGGGGATCAATAAAATGATCACATTCATGGTCCTTGATAGCCCTTCAGCCTACAATCTGATAATGGGGCGACCGTGGATCCACGAGATGCGAGCTGTTTCATCTACGTACCACCAAGTACTGAAATTTCCAACAAAATGGGGGGTCCAGGAGATTAGAGGGGATCAACTTGCTTCCAGGGCTTGTTATCAAACCACCCTGAAGCCTAAAACCCAGTCGGCATAGCAATTACAGGGTGGGTCTTGTTGAGAACGCGTTGATGAGCCAAAAGTGGAGGAACTTGACGAATTCCAGATTCACCTAAGCTACCCAGACCACAAAACCCAAGTTGGAGCCGACCTTGATCTCATACTGCGGGCAAAACTGATGGAATTCCTCCAGAAACACTAGGGGTGAACATTGGGTCGGGTCAAACCGCAAACCGACCTGACCCGACCCGAACCGCAGCAAACCGCGCGGGTTGCAAGCATGTTTATGTAGATTTCGGGTTACATTGACCCGAACCGCAATTTTCGGTTCGGGTCACGGTTCTTAATAAATAATTTCGGGTTTTAACTCGACCCGACGGTATATACTATATAAAGTTTATAAGCCCATCAGAAATTAGGTTTTCTCTTAATCTATTGAACCTATGCGCCGACTTCTTCTTCTTCTTCTCTGACTCTCCATTTTCTAGTTTCTATTTTCTAAACCAGTAAACCTAAGCACCTGCCGCCTAAGGAATACCGCCAATTGCTGGACGATATAGCTAAGGAATATTGCCCCCAACGGTCCAACTTGAGCTTTTGGCTCTTGAATATACTTCTTGTTGGGGTTGGTGCTCAGAGCGCCAATTCCCGGTTGTATTTCTGTTAAATACTTCTGTAAAACATTATTATTATGAATAATATATGCAGTTTCTATAATATAATCTATCTTTCTATATGGTAAAGACGTAATGACCCGAGAATGATTAGTCATGATACAGTTGCAAAAGCGTCGCAACAGACATTGAGAAGTATCATGACGTTGTCATTCTCAGACAGTTCTTGGTCAAGGTTTACACTATTTGGTCAGTATAGTAAACCCGTTGAGACCGGTACATGTCGTATACTGGAATATATGATTCCAATGGTTTCTCAATGAATCATTAGTCTTGGAGACTAGTATAGACGTGTAGGTGTTTATAGCGGATAAACACTGAACGACTCACCGAAGATTCTTAATGGATGGTACACCAGCGTCAATAAGAATCTTCTTGGGTTGAGTGGCACTTGTGATTCTTAGACTTGAGATGCCATTGTGGGCACATGAGACATCTTCTATACTTAGACGGCAGTCACGTCACCGATCTATTTAGATCAGACCTCCGCCTGTTCGTTGAGTGTAGACAGATCCTCAGGGTGTCCTATGTGCATCAAGATAGGATCCGTCAGTTCTGTGTATCAGAGCATAGGTAGTCCATATGATTAGCAATCAGATAAAACCATGGGCCCGTGGTAAAGTTTAGAAGCTAGTTCTAAACATTCTTTTGAGATTGCTAATAGAATAGTCGACTGGATAATCCCGATAGAGATTTGACGTTTACATCTATATCTCTGGGATTTATCCGGATACCTGTGACGGAGGAATTATACATTTGCCATGACCTCGAACTGTATGGTTCAGCGTGATTATCCGTGATCGTCATAATCTACGGGTGGATAGATTATGGACACGCAATTTGATTTCGTAACGGATATACCTGAATCTAGAGAGTCTCAATAATGAAACATACTCGTAGAGCACTAGAGAAACATTAATAAATAATATTGTTTATTTATAAAGTCGTTTAAAGGTTAAACGCAAGATACGTGCTAAAAGGACTAGATAGTCATTTGCCTAATTATTGTGTATTTACATTTAATACTTGATTAATTTAAATACACATTAATTAATAGTCAAAATGAGTTATTTGACTTATATCCTAAATGAATATATGTTTTTAATATTTAATGTAAATATTATACATATATTTAATATATTTGTATTTGATTAATTAATTAATTATTTAATTGTTAAATGATTAATTTATTAAAATATAAATATCTTACATTAGGATATTTAAAGTAAATGATGGTAGTTGCTTTTGTTGACTTAAATAAATATCTAATAAAGTTGTATTAAGATATTTATGCAAGTTGATTACATTTGGTTGAAATGAAAATGAAATTAATTGACTTGTATTTGCCTTGCTCATTTTCGGCCAAAGGCAAAATGGAACAAGTATATATTGATTTTCATTTCACTTTACACAAAACCTAATACACTTTACAAAAGAAAACTCCATTGAAGAAACTAAGGAAAGCTTGAGAAAAGAAAGATAAATCAAAGAAAGCTTGGAATTTTAGTAAGTTTTTCAAACTTGCTATTAGTGAGGAAATTGTTCCTTAGGTTCTAGGCTTCAACATGTGATGTTCTTAGATTATTTATTTCTTTATTTCTTTGTGTTTTTGTTTATGGAAGTTTGATAGAAGTGTTGAGCATGTATGGTGAAGGAAGGTTGTGACTATTGTAGTTGTAAACTTTCTTTTAAGGTTTTTGAAACCATGTTGCTAATCTAGAGTTATTGACCCACTCTTAAATGACCTAGATTTGATCTTGAGTTGTTTCATTGTGTTGAGACTTGGATTGGATGGAAGAATGATGATTGAAGTAATTGATTTAATGTATTTGGTCTAATTTGTCCAATTTGTGGAAATTGTAAAATTAGGGTTCATGACCAATTCCAAATTTGGGGATTTTCATATATGTTGTGTATTTGTGTGTGTATATGATGCATATAAAGTTTCATGTTCATTGGATTACATCTTGATGTGTTTTGAAGCATGAAATGACAAAAGGCACAAATTGCCCCTATGTGAGGCTCTCGGCCAAGGATTAGTAATTTGGGATTTTTGGTGCTTTTGGTGTTTTGATGTTTTGAACATGCTAATTCATCTTAGAAATGATTTAGAATCATTCAAAATTGATTAGATCAATTTCGGACTAAAATGGACAAAATACCAAAGTAAGGGTAATTTGGTAAATTTACTTAAATATGATTTATTGAATTTTATTTCATAATTTGATTATTGGAATATTAAATAAATATGTTTATTTAATTAATCCGAGAAATTTTTTTGAAATCTGAAAATCAGATTTTCACCGCTTCCGCTGCGTTACCGGATTCAGCCCCTAAAAACCCCTACACTTCTGACGTCTAAACTGCAACAGGTAAGCAAATAATCAAACTCCTTACCATTTTATTAAATCAAATCTTTGATGTCTCAAATGGGTCTTTACGTTTTCATGTATTATCGCTGAAGAATGTAAAGATATGTTTATTAAGCAAATCTTCGTGGTTGCTGCCTTGCTAGTGCTAGATTCCTAGAACATAATGTTTATTAAGAACACTATTAGGGTTTAGGATAAAATGCATTTAATTTTTTGGAACCAGATCCATGAAATTTCTATCTTACAAATAAACTAAAAGCATAGGGAAAAATGATATATATAGCTAATGATATTTATAAAATGGTGGGGTCTATGAGAATTCAGAATATATTGATTCGGCTTGAAGCTTGATGCCTTGATATATAAATGAAGATGTAAATCACTTAAAAGTTATTATTTTTGTATACACTTAAACCATCGCTGTTGAAATTTTTTTGAATCAATTTGCTAGACTGCCAACTACAGTCTGCAGTAGATATGCATATTCATTGAGCTTCAACTTTTTAATTTATTTTTTAATGTGAAGAGATAGTTTGTGATTAACAATTATAAGGAACCAAATCTATTATATTTCTGTGTATATTTATTATATTTTTGTGCTATATTCTAGGGTGAATGGAAGCATCAGAAGACCCAATGAGTAAGGAGGTTGAAATTTGTTTAAGCGGAAGGAGAGAATAATGAAGCCACAAATTCAATGGATACTTCTGTTGTTCCTACTAAAACTAAAAGTAAGTCTTTTGTTCCTAAAAAGAGAATATTTTAGGAAGGCGAAGCCTAAGTCGCAAGATAGTAAACATTCTGATTTTTCTGTTTGGGAGCATTTTGAAAAGATGATTGTTGATGGTGAACAAAAGGCCAAGTGTAATTATTGTGGTTTGAGTATATGGCAGATTCTCATTATCATGGTACTTCAACTTTACGTGCCCATATAAATGTTAGGTGTAAGAAGTACCCTTATAGAGTTATTGATCCTAAACAAAAAACATTGAAAATTGAGAAACTGAAAGATAGCACAGGGTTGGGTGGCTTAAAATCAGTTCATTTTACAGTTGAAGAAGCTAGAGTTATGCTTGTTAGGATGATAATAGTTGATGAGTTGGCATTTAAAATGGTGGAAAGAGAGGGGTTTATGAATTATTCTCAATATTTAAATCCTCGAATGATAGTTCCTTCTCGCATGACTATAGCAAGAGATTGTTTGAAAATGTATCAAAATGAGAAAAAGAAGTTGAAAAATGTAATTAAGTCTCAACGTGTGTGTCTAACCACAAATACTTGGACTTCAATTCAAAACTTGAATTATATGTGTCTGACAGCCCATTGGATAAATGATGATTGGCAATTTCAGGAGCGAATTATAATTTTTGTCAAGTGCCTAATCATACGGGGGAGACGATTGGTAAATTCATCGAGGCTTGCATGTTAGATTGGGGAATTGATAAAATTATGACTATCACTGTGGATAATGTTAATCTAATGATGGTGCAATAAGGTATATTACAAGGAAAACTAAAGATTGGCCTACCACTGTTTTAGGTCATAAATTTCTTCACATGAGGTGTTGTGCACATATTGTTAACCTTATTGTAAAAGATGGCTTGCGAGAGAGTAATGAATCAATTGAGAAAATAAGAAATGCGGTAAGATATGTGAGATCTTCCCCTGCTAGGAAATTGAGTTTTAAAAGTAATATTGAGAGGGAGAAGATTGAGTCTAAAAGCCTTTTATGTCTTGATGTGGAGACTAGGTGGAATTCTACTTATTTTATGTTAGAGGCAGCTGAGATTTTTGAGAAAGCTTTTTTTAGGTTGGAAGATGATGATCCTAGGTTTAGATTGTATTTTGATGGGGTTAAAATTAAAGGGCCTCCTAGATTGGATGATTGGAGTAAATGTAGATGCTTAGTGAAGTTTTTGGAAGTGTTTTATGACGTTACAGTTGCATTTTCAGCTTCATTACATGTGACTATAAATAATTTTTTCAGTGAATTTGTTAGAATTCAAACTTTATTGGTTGAATATTCCAAAAGTGGTGATAGATTGTTTGAATGTATGGCAACTGATATGAAAAAGAAATTTGACAAGTATTGGGAGAATCATACCAAAGTGAATTGGCTGTTATTTGTTGGTGTTGTTCTTGATCCAAGGTGCAAGATGAATATGTCAATTTTTTTTCTTTCTCAAATTTATGATGTTTCTAAGGCTCTTGAGGTTGAAAATCGGGTGCGAGATGCTTTGAATGACTTGTATAGGTACTTTAAAGATGAGTCATTGATGGGATCATCTAGTAGGGTGGGCGTGCCAGTTAACAATGAGACTCTTTCGGTTGATAAGACTGATTTTGGTGGATAAGCTCAAAAGTTTCTCAATTTTCAATTCCAGAAATATTTGTTGGATGAACAAAGTATGGAGACTCGATGTGACTTGATTAGATATCTTTCGGATGGGTGTGAGGAAGATTATGAACTTTTGATTTACTAAACTGGTGGAAAGTGAATTCTTCAAAATTTCCAATCTTCTCTAAGGTAGCAAGGGCTGTGTTGGCTGTTCAAATCTCTACAGTGGCTTCCGAGTCGGCTTTTAGCACCGGTGGAAGGGTAATTGATCCATTCAGAAGTTCATTATCTCCTAACACAGTTGAAGCATTAATTTTTTCTCAAAATTGGTTGCAATCTAAGCCGACTGAAATTGATATTCGAGCTGCGATGGATGATGTACAAAAATTTGAGGAATTTGCATCAGGTAATGTGTATTTTAAAAATATTGAAATTAATATTTTTTTGACATAAGACAATGTGTTTTCTAATAAATTGTGTTCGTTTTTCTTTGTAATATTACTTTTGTAGAATTGTCGGGATCAAGTTCCACATGTACGATTGAGCCTAACTTGCTTTATGATGATGTGAACGAGGATGTCGATTCTGATGATGAATTGAATTCATAGAAGGTTGCATGTTTGTGACTTTGTGTAAGTATTATATTTATTTCTTTTCAGTTACTTTGTGCTAATAAATTGATGAATAATTGTTTACTTTGTTATTACATAACAGTACACATAATGAATTAATATTGTTTGATCATTGATGTTACAGGTTATTGACTTATTGACATTGGAATTGGAACTTTTGATATTTGGTGTGGCATTCCAGAAATTGACATTTCTTTCCGATTACTGGCTGGCGGCTGCCATTTATTTCCAGTTATTAAACTTTCCAGTTATAGACATTAGTTTCCAGTTATTGTTTTTTTTTATTATTATTATGAATGTGGGATTGTTCCTACTTGTCCTCATCCCAAATTTCCAATTATTTCTTTCCTATCATTATGGATGAAATGTACTGATTTTGGTGGCAGATTGGCAGGTTGTTCACTTGTTTGTAGATGATTTTTTTTCTTAGAATTGCATGATTATATGAACAGAAGGGGTTAAGATTTTGATATCCTGGAAGGCTGGCTGGAACAATGTTACATGCATTATATATGTTTCATGTATATTATCTGTAGTATATAGAAATTTTTTGAATTTATTTACTCTAAATCTATATTTTTTGTATTTAAACAAATAGATAATAATTTATTAATTTTCACAAGTTACAAACCGCCAATCCGTACCTCTCAAACTATTAAACCGCCAACCAGAACCGCTGCGGTTTTCCTGATCAAATTTGCAGTTTAGGTTTCTAATTTTCCAAACCACTAACCCGCGTGGTTTGAAGTGAAAAACAAAAAATCGACCCGAACCGCACCGCGAACACCCCTAAGAAACACCATGATTGTTTTGCTTGGTCGCATGGGGATATGACAGTGATAGACCCGGAATTGATGACTCACGAGCTACACGTTGATCCTTCCTTCCCCCATGTCAAACAAAAGATGAGGAAGTTTGCCCAGAAAGGAATCGGGTCATCGATTAAGAAGTTCAGAAGTTGTTGGAGAATGGAGCGGTCAAATAAGTACAATACCCGGACTGGCTAGCCAATGTCGTGGTCGTGCGAAGAAAGAAGAATGGGAAATGGCGAGTCTGCATTGACTTCACAGACTTGAATAGGGCATGTCCAAAGGATTCTTTTCCTCTCCCACATATTGACTCGCTGGTCGATGCGACAGCGGGGCATGAACTATTAAGCTTCATGGATGCCTACTCGGGCTACAACCAGACCCTCATGCATCTGAGCGATCATGAGAAAACATCATTCGTCACCAATCGGGGATCTACTGCTATAAAGTGATACCGTTCGGATTGAAGAACGCGGGTGCCACTTACCAATGACTTGTAAACAAGATGTTTTCCCATCAAATTGGGAAGACAATGAAGGTCTATATTGATGATATGTTGGTGAAGTCACTACGAGCTAAGCAGCACCTGGAACATCTTGGGGAGGCATTCGACGTAATGAAGAAGTATGAGATGAAACTAAACCCAACAAAATGTGCCTTCGGAGTAGCTTCGGGAAAATTCCTTGGGTACCTGGTCACACGACGAGGAATAGAAGCCAATCTGGAACATATAAAGTCCATTCTCAACATTCCATCTCCAACAAATCCAAAAGAGGTCATGCGACTTGCAGGAAGAATCGCAGCTCTCAATAGGTTTATATCCAAATCTACCGACAAGAGCTTCCTATTCTTCTCCATTCTCAGAAAGTCGAAGAAATTTGAGTGGACCCCAGCCTGCGAAGAAGCCTTGACCAGACTGAAAGAGTACCTGACCACACCTCCGCTCTTGTCCAAGCCAGTCGACGGAGAGAGATTATATCTGTATCTTGGAGTTTCGCCTTAAGCAGTTAGCACAGTCCTGGTAAGGGAAGATGTAGGACAATATCATCCAGTCTATTATGTAAGTAAAGCCCTACTGGATCCTGAGACTCGGTATACTCAAATGGAGAGGTTGGTCCTTGCTTTGGTGATGGCGGCACGAAAGCTCCGCCCATACTTTCAGGGCCATCCAATCACCGTATATTCCACTTACCCGTTACGAAGCATTCTTCATAAACCCGAGCTTTCAGGGAGATTGACCAGGTGGGCTGTAGAACTTGGGGAGTATGACATCACTTATCAACCGCGGACTGCTATCAAGTCCCAAGCCCTCGCGGATTTTGTGGCAGACTTCAGTCCCAATCTTCAAGAGGGTATGAAAGATGATGTGCTCAGTGTCCAGTCTTCATAAGTATGGAAACTATCGGTAGATGGATCATCCAGCAGACTTGGTTCTGGCTTAGGGGTTGTGATCACTACTCCTACAGGCGACATAATTCAACAGGCGTTCAAATGTGGTTTCCAGACTACCAACAATGAAGCCGAGTATGAAGCATTGATAGCCGGACTTGCGCTACTTAAAGAATTTGGAGCAAATAGGGTGGAGGCGACATCCGATTCTCAACTTGTCGTCAATCAACTTCAGGGAACCTACCAGGCTAGAGGAGCTCAGATGGCGGCATACTTGTCTAAGGTAAAAGAGGTTCAGTCGACTTTTGAATCCTTTGTAATTTCGCAGATCCCCAGAGCCGAGAATACCCATGCAAATGCACTGGCTACCCTTGGATTCACACTACAAGAAGGGAATATCCAAGCCATTCCCGTAGCATATTTGCAATGGCCAGCCATAACTAAAATGGAAGAAGGCAACATCTCTTATATCACAGAAAACGACTCGTGGATGACACCTTTAATCAAATACTTGGATATAGGATCTTTGCCAGCAGACAAACGATCGCACATAAGGTAAAACGTCAGGTTGCGCGTTTCGTTCTACACGACAACCAATTGTTAAGGAGATCAGTTGCTGGACCTTACCTCAAATGCGTCTCCCCAGAAGAGGCGCAATACGTTCTAGCCGAATTACACGAAGGACAATATGAGAATCATTCTGGCGGTAAGAGTCTTGCATGCCGAGCCCACACAGCTGGATATTATTGGCCCACTATGCGAGCCGACACAGCTACATATGTTCGAAAATGTGAGAAATGTCAGTGGTTTGCACCAGTCTCCCATATTCCACCCGAAAAACTCAGCCATTCCCTAGCTCATTGGTCGTTCATGAAGTGGGGAATCGATATCATCGGGAAGCTTCCAATCGCCCCCGGGCAACGAGTTTACATGCTCGTATTAACAAACTATTATTCAAAGTGGATCGAAGCGGAGGCTTTCGCAAGGATAAGGGATCATGAAGCGCAAGGGTTCGTCTGGAAGAACATTATTTGTCGTTTCGGCCTACCCAGGGTCCAGAATTTTTGCAAAAATTGGGGAATCAAGCTTAGCTTTTCCACCCCACGCTACCCACAAGCTAACGGATAAGCAGAATCCTCCAATAAAGTGATAACAAACACTATAAAGAAAAGGTTGGAGAAAGCGAAAGGAGCTTGGGCAGATGAACTCCCAGGAGTTTTGTGGTCGTATCGGATGACAGTCAGATCATCAACAGGCGAAACACCATTCTCCTTGACATTTGGAACCGAAGCAGTCATTCCAATCGACGTCGGCGTGCCGTCACCACGGTATCAATGGATTGATGAGGATTCAAACAACAGACTCATGGCCAATGCACTCGACACTATTGAAGAATTGAGGGACAACGCGACCATACGACTCGCAGCCTACCGGCAGAAGATGTGCAAATACTTCTATAAAAATGTGAGGAGTAGAACCTTCAAGGAAGGCGACTGGATCCTCCGTCGAGTCTTCCAAAATACCAAGGAAGCTAATGAGGGGAAGCTCGGACCCACGCGGGAGGGCCCGTACATTGTCAAGAAAATTGTAGGCCATAGAGCCTACAAATTGGAAAAAGAAGATGGGGGACGAATCCATAACAGCTGGAATGCCATTCACCTCAAGAAGTTCTACCGTTGACCTCATCACTTGTCAGACCGCCATTCTACTACAATAAGGCGACACCATTCTACTACAATAAGACGACCTGTTGTCAATTATCAGACGAGCCATTCTACTGCAATGAGGCGACATGCTTGCTGTTTGTTTGATTTATGTTCTGATCTTGCTGCTTGTTTAATTTTCGTCCTGATCTTTATTTATGTAATTTCTTTATCATTTGTGCAATTTTACTTAAGTCTGTTTGGAGAGCTATTAACAAATGTGACATCGTTTTAGACGACAGGGAAATGAATGACAAATATCTAAACGACAATCGAAGTTTATATTTACAAATCAAAATATTGTCTTTACAAAACGGCCGGAACCGAAACTTTGAATAAATTTTTTTTTACATAATTTCAATCCTCTTGCCTTTCAACAGGCTCAACTGAGTCGACCGGATCTGGAAGAGGGCCAGTCTCCAGTAGCGGTTCGGGTCCTGACCCTACCATTGCGGCTTCAACCGCCTTCTCAACAATATCATAGGTCGGGGCCTCTTCAGTTCCCTCAACAACGGATCCCCCAATCATCTCTACGGCCGCTTATTTGGAACTAACCTCATGCCCTCCTTCTACTTCAGTTTCTTCGACCGACAATGAGAGTCCCGCTTCCAACCTTTCCCCTAGCATTATCCACTTCCTGGGATTCCATGAGCTATGTTGCCATGCCAAATATTCCTTCATGAGCCGACTTCTATCATTTATAACGGCTTCCACAGCTACTCTCTCCAATCTATCCAGCAACTCGGTTTTTTGCCCTTCCAGCTCCTCAACATTTTCCTTTGCCGCATCCAACTCGAAAGTCATCGCTTCCAATTTAGCTTTCGTGGCCTTAAATTCATTTTCAACTTCCTTCATTCTCTTTTTCGACTCTTCAGAAGAAGCTTTGACCTCAGCCAATTCATTTCGTAGAGCTGTAGTCGACTTCTCCAGTTCCCTCGCCTTTCTCAGGCTGGCTTCCACATATCTCTGCTGGAAAATGGCGTACTCTAGAGTCTGACATGACCAAAAAAAGGAGAAATAAGCAAAAATTTCTGATGAAGATTTGAGAATACAAAGTTCTTACCTCATAATTTCGAGCTACGGCTCTATTCGCGGCCTTCAACGGCCCCAATGTCAGCATTCGACATTCATCTTCTTCTAAGAGCGGTCTGTTGGCGAAGCTGGACAGACTAGAGGGATCCGACATGACCGTAGTGCTCATTGGGATCTTGATTATTACATTCTCTGGGTCCTCTTCGATATTATGCAATTGTTTCCTCTTCCTCGAAGAATGTCCGGGCCCAGTCGACGTTCTATGAACTCTTTCAGAAGAAAGTATGGTCAGAGTCTCTTTCCTTTAAGGTTAGGATTCGGGGACGGCTTCAATTTCCTTTCCTATGGATTTCTTCTTTTTCCTCTGTTTCGGCATCTCTTCCACCGACGGAAGCCTGAATTGACTCATCCTTTCAACTGCGCATAAATTTTCCTCCGGGGTTAGAATCCACGAAAAGAAACTCCCTCCGTGTATGACCCGACACGCCCAAGTTATGAGTATGACTGTCAGAATATGTTTGGTCAGAGGAAAATGGATACTTTCGGGGTAGAAAACTTCTCTCCACAGCGGTGTCAGCCTTAACCTCTTTTCCGCCAACACCACCCTCCAATTTCTATCAGGTGGAGGAAGGCTCAGAATATAGTTCGTATTTGCTACGACCCTAGACGTCACGTCGAAGCTACGATTGCGATTGGAACCTGCAAAAGAAACGACAAAAGAACGTCACGGGCACATTGAGTCCACAAACAAGAAAAGAACGTAACCAACACTCACTAGTAATTTCCCAACACTCAGGAATTCTACCAGACCCAATCGACCCGAACACTCCCTCCACGTTTACGAAAAAGTAAGTATTTTGCCAGCCCCCTCTATCGTTTGAAGTCAACCCATAAATCAAGTGCTCTCTCTTTTGTCGAAGGAATAATTGGTATCTTCCTTTCTCCAATACGTGTTCCTTCATATAATACGTGTAGAGTAAATCCTTCACCCCGAATCTAATTCCCAACTCATATGCTAAAACTTCAACCGACATCAAGACTCTCCACGTGTTTGGCATGAGTTGAGAAGTGGCTACTCCTTAATGATCTAAAACTTCCCACACGAGCTTTGGAACTGAGAACCTAAACCCGTCTGCAAAGGGACGCTCGTAGAACCCAGGGATCCTGTAGTCGATTCGTTCTTTCGAAGAAGGCAACCTAACTCAAACCGACTCAAGAAACCTGCTTTTTTTTATCTCCCTCATGGTTCTCTCAGATACATTACTATGAGGATTTTTAGTCAGAAGATTGTTGGTTCACTCGTGCTAGGTTCGCCTGCCTCGGAATGGATAATACGGAGAGGCGACACATCTTTGGGTATACCAAGAGGAGCCTCTATCGACGCGATAATCAGCACATCATCATCCCCTCCGCTCGGCGTTCCTTTATCAAATCTACCAAAAGGGGAGACGACTTGCAAGGGCGAGCCTACATACATTTCTATCGACGAATCATCTGAGCTTGAGCAACCTTCAGACGACATTTCAGTTCACTCTACAAACAACGAATCAACCTAAAACCATAATGACATAAGATCAAACCTAGGCTACACACAAACACAATCTTAAATATCCTCGAGACAATTAAAGATTACAGCTCAAATTCCAACCAAGAACTACTTGAATATATATATATAAACGACTTGAAGATTTGAAGAACATAAAGAAAGGAGAGAAAAATACCTTAAACTCGATGGGAGCCCTTCAAACTTGCGACTCGAGAGAAGATATTGCGAATGAAGTGAATGAGACCCCTTAAGGCCTCTTATACCATCCATCACAGTAACTCCTTATTTTCTCGCCAAAAAGGGGCCTCGAAAACAACGCTGTATTTATTACAAGTGAAGAAATCGAGGGAAACTGGAGACACTCAACATCAAATAAGGCGTCGTCGATTGGATACCCAAGCAACGCTGGCACAAATAAAGTTAATGGACCTTCTCCTGGTCCAGACGATATGTGGGCTCGATTTGGTCCCTCTTCGAAACCTAAGGAGCATATATCCTCATGGCCTTCATCAAGTCCAGTCGACGGGAACATTCCCCAATTGGCCCGTGATGGAGTCAAGTTCGGTTATTTTACCGTATTCTGGTCCACACGACTTGTAGGATCGGTTTGGTCCCTCTTCAAAACCAACCGAGCGAGTGTATTCCTGGCCTCATTAAGTCCAGTCGATCGGGGACATTCCACATGAACTCATGACGAGTCAAGTAGTAGACATGGATTACACATGTCGTATGACTTATATCCTTATGGCCTTCATCAAGTCCAGTCGACGGGAACATTCCTCAATTGGCTCGTGATGGAGTCAAGTTTGGTTTATATACCTTCTTCTTGTCCACACGACATGTAGGCTCAGTTTGATCCCTCTTCGAAACCAACCGAGCGAGTGTCTTCTTGGCCTCATTTAGTCCAATCGACATGGGACATTCCCCATGAACGCATGACGAGTCAAGTAGAAGACATGGATTACACATGACGTATGACTTGTATTATCCTGGCCTTCATCAAGCCCAGTCAACGGGATCATCTCCCAATGGACTCATAAAAGAGTCAAGCATTGTTCTTTGACCTTCATCTGGTCCAGCAGACATACATGCTCAGCTTGGTAACACCAAACGAATGAAAGACTTCCTGAACTTCATCAGGTCCAGTCGACGAGAAAAAACTCCCTCAATTGACTCATAAAAAGATCAAGTTCAAAACCAGGAATTTCATTAACACCCTATGATCTCGCCCTAGGCGACACACGCGTCAAGTACTCTCCAAGCCAATGACCATTGACTTAGAGAGTAGGGGACAAACTGTACGGGCCAAATTTGGTCTAAGGGCAAATTCGACATTTTGCTCCTGGACCACCGCCAAATGCACCCCCTAAACTCCCTAAGCAAACCCCAAAAACACAAGTACAAGCCCAGGCCCAATGAACATCAAACGCCCGTAACCGAAGGATCACTCAAAGGCCAGTCCAAGTAACGCCCAGGCTCATAAACACAAACCAGTCGTTCCAGCCTACAACGGGTAAAAGCAATAAATACCTCTCATGGAGTCGACCGTTACGGATGAATGATCAAGTATGATTAAGGGCATACCCCTAGGTGGGTATATAAGGGAGGAGGCTCCGTGTGGAAATGGGATTATTCAACTTCTAGCTCTCCTACTCACAACTTCAGAACACTCTCACTCAGGCTCACAATATCTCATACCCACAGCCCTTACGGCAGCCTACGGGGACCAATGTAACATATGGCATTGTCTCTCCCTCTACAATTCGTTATACATCAATCATTGACTTGGGTGTCGGAGTGCCTACGTCATCCACCACACCGGTGGGTAGACCCTCCTCACTCATCCTACCCTCTTTGTTTTGCAGGATCGCCAGTGCCCCTTCTACGAAATCTCGATTGTAGACGTCGGGTGTAAATCAGCGTCTACAATGAAGATTAAAGACCGAAATCAATTTGAGTAGGTTATGGTTCAATTTCGATTTTGGATTTCGACTTTGGGGATAAAGATGATGAGTGAATCTGATTGACTTTTCTCATATTTTTCTTGAGTCCGGGCCCAAGTTTTTTTAGGTTGAGCTCGACGTGAGTTCAGGCCCGAGCCGAATCTCTCATTCTAAAGTTCGACTCAGATTTTTTTTAATCATAAGCGGAATTAAGGTCCAGACAAGCCGAACCGATCCCGAACTTTTTTGCTATATATAGAGGGCCCTAAGATCATATATATATATATATATATATATATTATTTTTAACATTCAATTTTTATTATTTTTATGATTTAGTCCCCATAAATTTATTACATAATAAAAATTATTTGATTTCTTAAATTTTTATCTCTAGTTCTGCCTCATCGGTAAAGTTGGTCGTGGTTGTTACTTATTTTTTGAATCGTTGGAAACCCCACCGTCAAATCATCATTTTCATGCTTAAACGGAACAGGTAAAACACTCGGCTGTCACAGGCTTTTACAAGAAACTGATGAGTGGTAAATCTATCACTATTTCCCACTCATTTAACCTAATATTTTGTATAGTTTCTTGAGTTTTGTGAATATTTTGATGTGTTTTGTGTTATTTTATAGATAAATAAAGTTTTAGGACATTCTGGAGGTGATTTGAGCCAAAACAGTGAAAATTGGAGGAAAATGGCATTTTGGTAAATTCCCGCGTCGCGACGCCAAGACCTTCAGCGTCGCGACGCCTAAAATGCGCCGAACATTGCTAACGTGCGCCTGGTCCACGTGTCAGAATCTGGAAAAGTTTGACTTTGCTAACATGCGTCGTGCCACGTGTCACCATCACAGCCGATCTACTAACATGCGCCGTGCCACGTGTCAGAATCCTACAGTGCAGACAGTCATCATTGCCACGTGTCACTCCACGTCATTGCCACGTCATCAGCCACATCACCAGATTGACCAAGTCAAACTGCCACCTCACCGCCATGTCATCATCAGCAATCAAGAAGTGCCACGTGTCGCAATCCTACGGTGCGAACAGTCTCTTTCCCACGTGTCGCCACGTCACCGCCACATCAGCATCAATTATTGGCTATCTAATCCTTATCTGACACGTGGCGGATAAGAATCTCATCGACCAATCAGAAGCCGCCACGTGTCACAATAATTGAGTCTCGACCACCTCGCCACGTGTCACCTTATCAGCTTATCCAGAATCTACAAACCGACGAACCAGAGCGTGCCACGTCGACAGAATCTGGCGTAGCGACGCCAAAGTCCTTGGCGTCGCGACGCTGGAAGCCTACCAGGGCCTATAAATAAAGCTTCAAATTTCAGTTTTAGTTGAACCACTCTCTCTCATCTTTTTGATGTAAAGAGAGAGTTTCCCTCTCTAGTTTCTTTTAGTTTTTAGTTTTTTTTTTTAGTTTTTAGTTTTGTAAATAATTTTAATTACGTTTTGTTAATATAGTAATTTACTTTTTTACTTTTTACAGTTTTTACTATTCACCATGAGGAGGTAACTTCCTCAGCTAGGGTGAAAAGTAATTCTTTTACTGTTACTATTTAGATTAATCTCCCTTAAAAATAATATATTCATTATTTAAAATATTGACTTAAAAAGGATACCGCCAGATTGGTCGGTTGGTAATTCATTTTAATCTGGTTTAAACCTGACTAATAAAGGATACCGCCAGATTGGTCGGTTGGTAATATTATCACAAGTTTTTATATTATTTTATGGGAGATATCTAAAATAGTAAATAGTAAAAGTAATTCATTTTACCTTAGCATTTTATTTTACTTTTCAGCTTTTACTTTATATCTTTTACTTTTCAGTATTTTTACTTTATGTATTTTACTTTTAAGTTTTTACTAGTCCTAGTTATGTGTTAGTTATCTGGGGTTGTGATGGATTCTAATATCACCGGTTTATAAGGGGTTATTTTATAGTTTGGGTAATTTAAAGGTTTACTTATTAAGTCTTAAGCTTAATGCTTCTTGTTGTCTGATCACCAATAAGATTGATGTGGTAAATCTAAAATGAACTAGACATAGAGATTTTAGGTTTCAGCCTTAAACTTAATAGCCCACGATCTTCCTTGAGGATAGATAACCCTTTAATAGATTTCCTTACAGGATAGACATATACCTGTCGGGCGGAGGTAGCTATAATTGGAATTTAAACTTAATGAATCCAGATAATTTGGTTGACATAGACATATGGTTCAATTGGGTTAAACTGGGTATTTGCGTCTGACCATCGACAGAGGCTTTTGCATAATTTAGTGTTCCAGGTTAGTAAACTGATTTATTACACAAACATAAAATAATCACTTCATCTTTTAAAAGATATTAGAAGGTTTCACAACCCTAGATCTTTGTGTCTTTTGTTATTTTCTTTAGTATTTTCTTTTGTCTTTTTATTTATTTATTTATTTAGCAAATCTACAATCAACCAAATCAATCGAGCAATCATTCTCTTCTCCCTCAATTAGATATTTGTAAATAAATAGTATCAATAATTAATAACAACAGTAGAAATTAAGTCCTCGTGGGATCGATATTTTTATACTACTTGAATGATACGTGCGCTTGCGTTATACGTGTGTGTTTACGCCGATCAGAAACGCATTCCCTGAATTCGAATCCAGAACCTCAAAGTGAGATCATTGACCATACACTATCAAACCACGCCCATTGATGACCATGGTTGCTACTTGCTAATGCTATTGTTGGAAAATCAGACAATTTCAATTTCACCACTACAGGTGATGTGAGATGAAAGCAGCCTACCATATCTATCATATAAAGCTTACAAGCAAAGATTACATGATTTTATCTATATATATAGTCATGCAAGTCATCCAATTTCATTATTTCTTTTAAAAAAAAAATTATGCATATTAAATTACTTTATTTAGAATTATCTTATCTACTCATTCCAACCAACTTCATTAGTAGACCCCATTCGTTTGATGCTACTTTCATCCTTTTTTTAACGCTTCATTTGCATATGAAGCAATGCCCCCTTTTTTTTGGTTAAGATTTTAATTGATTTTAAGATTGCCTTAACTATATACATAATCCATTTGTAACACTGGAGTGTCTAATATTATTCGTAATTGATCTAGTCGGGTTAGAATTTGTCAATTATGATCTCAGTCTAATTATGTTTTCGGGAAAACAAACTATTCTAAATTTATATCGTATTTTTTTATTTTTTAATTAGGATGGAAATAATTTCAAATTTTAATTGAAATTCGAGAATCTTTAAACAACAATCGGGATGGATCATGATTTAAGACGAAAAATCTTTCCAAATCGTGACTTAATATTTAATAGGGATAAAAAAAAATCTGCAACATATATTGAATTTTTTAATCAAGATGAAAAATAATCCCTAATTGTATATCAAATAATATAAATTTTCAAATCTCTATTAATATTTTAGATTTTCTGCAGATCCATATGCGTGATGCCCATGTCTTAACATTAACGGGCTACACTTCAAAAAATCTTAAATAATTCCAGATACATACAAACAAAATATTAATTTAAGACCTTATTATATGCAAATGATGATATAATGAAAATATTGTATTTTATGCGGACCATGAAAGAATGAAAACAAAAAAGCAACTTATTTGCACTTTTTTCTCCGGGGGCCCACCTTTTGTTTGTGGTCTGTCCGTGGTCAATTTGGTAAAATGATCTGAGCTACTGTTAATGGAGAAATAATTGAAGAAGAGTCACGCTTAAGCGTGCGACATTAATTATTAATTAGTAATCTCATGGTCTCGGGTCTATGATAATTCGTGATTAACAACAATCTTTAGCCAACTGATTCCAAGTTAGTGATTCCTATTTTTGTTTTCTTAAATATCACACTAGTAAAATACAATCTAAATAGATGTATCTATGCAGGGAATTACATATGGGATTGACGAAAATTCTGAAGTTCGATAAGGATTTATGATATCTTATTTTTTCGGTATGAAATTAGGAATTAATTATAGGTTTTGGTCGTGATTCGGGATAATTTTATCTCAAATTTTTAATTTTTATGTAAAAATTTCAAATCTCGATCAAAATTTCGAACCATTTAATATTAGATTTATGATAAAAAATCATTTTGATTCAAAAATTAATACATTATTTATTAGGATTTTTTATTTCTCAATCCAGAACGAGGATAGAATGAAATTGACAAATCCTAATTTTTAACCGGTATTTACCGATCTCCAACTTTACTCAGAATCTAACCTTATGCCAAATAATTGTAATAGAAAATGTAAATGTGCTGTTCAGAAAAAGAGAAAAATGAGTTAAAAAATATAATCAGTTAGGACATGGACATGGATCTTATCCTGATCCTAAAGCACCCGATCGTAACTTAATCAATAGTTAGTATAATATTTATAATAAAATTAAATGTGAAATAACATGATTCAATATATCCAGTGGATCATAATCACCGAGGTGACTTATTTATATATTTTTTTTCAAATATAATTTTTTTATTCTGTCAAAAAAAATCCAATTACGTTACAAAAAAAAATAAAAATCCGAATTAAATACTCTCTCACTCTCACAAGTCTCTCTTCACGTTCTCAGATAGCTGTAATTTTCCGTTAACATTGTAAATGCAAAAGTGAAAAAGAAAATTTGGGACGAAAATTAGGGTTTCCAGTGGCTGAATTTTGAAGAAGAGGAATGCCGTTGACGAGGTACCAGATAAGAAATGAGTACAGTTTGGCGGATTCGGAGCTGTACAAAGCTGCTGATAGAGATGATTCTGAAGCGCTTCTTGAAGGAGTTGCCATGGCTGGCCTCGTCGGCGTCTTGCGCCACCTCGGTGACCTCGCCGAGTGAGTTTCAGCTTCTCATTTACAAATCAGGCGTCGTCGTTTGAGCTCGAATTCTGCTTTTTCAGCTTAATGTTAGCGTAATAGAATCTGATTTTTATTTTATTTTTTTATTTTTTTTACTAACATTTAACTTAATAATTGAAGTTATAAATTTTGATTAGATTGAATTCATGATTTTGCTTCTGCTATCTACTAAGTTCATGCTGATTCAGGATTCTTTGAGTGCTGATATTTATTTATTGTCAATTAGATTAATCATTGGTAAAATTTAGAGATGTTGGATAATTGAAGGTCTAATTTAGTGAATGAATTTAAAAATTGTGGCGCAATAGCATTTCATTCTAGTGAATCGTTGATTGCGAATTATCATTTACATTTACATGAGAAAATGTGATGACTTATTTATTTTTATGTGTTGTTGTTAAAGGTTTGCTGCTGAGATATTCCATGACTTGCATGAAGAAGTAACGGCGACTGCTGCAAGAGGCCATGGTCTAATGGTACGTGTCCAGCAACTTGAAGCGGAATTTCCTTCAATCGAGAAGGCATTTTTGTCACAAACTAATCATACACCATTCTATTCCAATGCAGGTCAGGTTATTCTTTGCTCTTGTTGATCTTTTAGAGTCATATAAAGTATGCTAGTTAATTTTAAATTATTTGATTGTCTCCGTGATGTATAAAATCTTGAGATGTATTTGGATAATTTAAAAACAGAACTCCTTTCCTACACCACAAGCTTATGTAGTATAAGTCTAAATGTTTCTGCTTTTAGAGGCTGAAGGGACAGGATCTTTATAAATTTCATATTATGTGATAGTTTATAACAATTTTCTTCTGAGACCTTATTGGGATATCGTGTCTGAAGAAATTATTTATTGAAATGTGTGCTAATAGTTAATAGTTATGTAAATGCCTAATTTTGTTTCAGGTGTTGACTGGCATCCTAGTCTACGCTCGGAGCAGAATCTGATCACTCGTGGAGGCTTACCTCGCTGTGTAATGGACTCTTATGAGGAATGCAGGGGTCCACCACGGTTATTTCTTCTTGACAAGTATGATTACCTGAATTGTGTGAAATTTTAGCAATTCCGATTTTTTTTTATTGGGACTGCTTTAGAATCTCAAACCTTTAATATTTTGTCTGAAATTTATCAGATTTGATGTTACTGGGGCTGGGGCATGTTTGAAGCGTTACACCAATCCATCGTTCTTTAAAGTTGAAACAGCATCTTCTGAACCATATGTAGAAGTCCATAGGGACAGGAAATTCCGGAAAGTTAAGGTATAGCAGCAAATTGATTATCACTATATGGTGGACACCTTGTTTTGGTCAGGCATTGTAGTACTGTTTTTATTCTTTAAACACTACCAATATAAATATTTATCTGCTAATCAATATATTTAAGGAATACGTTCTCTATGGACAGGAGTCCATATTAGTGAACTTAAATTAGGTACCAAATGCTGCAGTTGGTGAATGCAGTTATTATAACTTAATTTAGGCTGTCTAAGGTATAATTTTATCATTTATTTCTGGCAGAAGAAAGGATCACGCTGGAAGAATGGAGGAGCCCCAGAAATCGTACCGACATTACATGCCAAGTGAGGCCTGTTAATCCATTCTTATGCCTTATTTTGTGATTGCTTAAGTGACTCAAATTGCTTTTACATATGCAGACTGCATCAATTGTTATTGGAAGAGAGTGTTGAGAAGGGACATAGTGACCCTGCACGTCTCGTGAAGTTAAAGAAAAGGCAATTAAATGCATTGCCATTTGACTCAAAATGGAAAAGTTACATGGAAAAATGTTTGGAGACTCCTCCAGAGTGCAATGAGGTTCGGGAAATTTCTGTTAATCCATTGGCCTTGAAACTGACATCAGATAATTCTAGTGAATCAGGGCTTGAATTATATGATATAACTACAGTAAGTCGTGTGAAAGAAACATCTCAAGGACAGGAAAGTACATGTTCATCACCTATTGCACATGAAGTAATTCTTAAACCATCTATGGAAGAGTTGTATGGCGAGTTCATTGACAGACAAATTGTGAAGGTTCCGGAACCAAGTGCTGATAGTGAAAGAGATAAAATTCCTTCCATTCATCATAAAGTGATGGATGAAAAGGAAATAACTGTTGATGGAGAAGGAAAACCAGAGGGCAGTGTGGATGGGGACATCTCTGATGATATGGCCAGTGAGGTTGACAATTACATGGATGCTCTCACTACCATGGAATCAAAAATGGAAACAGACCATGAGTATAGACTTAAATATGATCTTGGATTGTCGAATGTTGAAAAACTTGGGATGGATCCTGATAGGAATGGGGAACAGCTAGAGTTTGAAGTTCATTCTTCGGATTCTCAATCAATTGAACACTTTTCTGCATCTTATGAGGGAAGCAGTTCATTCAAGAAGGGCAGATCTAGCTTTTCTTATTCTGATACTCTCAGAAATTTGGCTGAAATTACACCATCAGATTGTGAAGGATCAGCTAAAGCGTTCCCTACTTCTGAAGCCTTCGTACCTGAAAATCCAGAGACTCCGTCCACCCAGCTTCGTGAAGACGTGGCAGTTCTAAGGACCAAATCTCATGATCTAATGTTGCCAAATGGTATGTGCATTGATGAAGATAATATCCGTAGTCTTAAGGAAGCATCTAGTAATTCCTCTCTTGCAGATTCAAATCATCCCCTGCCCCCATTGGACTCTGCAACAAGTTCAATGCAACACCATTCAAATGAAACAGCCTCTGCGTCATTGAAACCTAGTTTTACATTATCATACAGTGATAAAAGAGAGACTAATTTGGCTGATTCATCAGCAGTTTTCTCTGACATGCCTTCACAAATAAGGGATGCAGTTTCTGCTGAAAGCCATTCTGTGGATAAGTTTGATGGTGGAGATCCTTATGTCTCTTCTGATGTTTCGTTGCATTTATCAAACAATTCAGATCTGGCTCCTGAAAAGAAAAGTAGTGACGATTCTCCTAATGAAGTGCTTCAGATAGATTTTGCAGAAAAAAGTTATCCAGATAATACAGTTGACATTAAGATTGGTTCTCCTCGGTCAAATATTTCACATAAAGAAGAGCAGGTCCCTTACTCAGCCTTGTCACAAGTAGAAGGTTCATATGTAGAGAAACATGATGATTTAGCTTCTGAAGTTGTTGATGCTTTGCCAGAAACTGAAGTCTACAGGGAAAATTCCACTTCCATCGGGGATGCTTCACAAAATTGTAGCCTTAAAGAGCAGCAGTTATCAGTTATTATGGATAATGTACCACACGTTGAACTTGAATCAGCAGTAGAAACAGCTCTTTATTCTGAGGAAGCAAATGTTATAGATACTTCTGGGACTGCAGACAGAGAGAAAATAGGTGCATCCAACTGCAAGGTTGATGCAGTGGATCAAGAGGTTGTCCCTCTTGAACTCCCATCTAATTTCACAGAATGTTCAGTACTTGAGGATCATGCAGGCTTAGAGGATGTGGTAGCTGAAAGTGTTCAAGCAGAAAATATGGCTGTGACTTCTACTGCCACTGACAATGTGCCTGCTGAGGCCAGTGCTGATGATGATGTTGACGTTGTTTGCGCACTAGCTTTAATCTGTTCTCCATCTGATGATAAATTGAATTCTGGTACAGAGGATTCCCTCAAGAATGGATTGGAATGTAATGAGCTGGTTTCCCCAGAACGTTTTACTGGACCAGAGGCAGAAAATGAAACAACTCAAATGGAAGTTGCTACTAAAGATGTCGAGTCTGCCTCATCCAAATTGATATCTTGTGACGAGTCCAATTCAGAGATGGTTGACGTTGTTCAAAACTCTTTAGCTGAGGTAACCCAAATTAGTTTGCCCGCAGGTGATGTCACCATAACACACACATCTTCAGAACTCAGTGACCAAGAGCTGGAATCAAAATATCTCCATCATAGTCATCTTCTGGAAGGTGGAGAAGATGCCATGACTTCACCAGCTGTTCACCTCCCAGATTCGGAAACTTCTTCAGAGCAGCCACTGGAATTGCAATCTGATCAGCTCGATGTGGAATGTATGAAAGCAGAATCAAGTTGTAACTCACCACATCATCTATCTGAGCAGATACAATCTTCGAATCTCACAGATCAGGAAAGACTCTCTGATGATGTTTCTGAATCTTGTCAAGAAGACATTCCAAGCGAACCTTCACCATCTGGGTATTTACAACAATCAACTGGGCATGAAATTGACAATACTAAACAAGAAATGGATTCATTGAGTTCTGTCCTTCCTAGCTTTGGCATTCTCCCTGAGGTAGCTCAAGTCAACTCGGAGGAGGTGCCACCACTGCCGCCAATGCAGTGGAGATTAGGGAAGATTCACCATGCTCCTGTAGTCCCACACACAGAATTCGTGGATTGTAGTCCAGATTCATTTCCGTCGATTCTACCATTTAGAGATCATGAGAAAGCTCAATATGCTTTTCCAGCTCAACAAAGTGACATTGGGCAGCCTGCAAATTCATTTTCGACTGTTAGTGCTGTTGAAGTTGAGAAGTCACAACATGTGTCTGAACAAGTGGATAACGTGATGCAGCCTACTTTGTCTTCATTGCAGTTGCCATTTATGGCTAATGATGCAAATAATCAAACAAATAGACACTGTTTAGAAGGAAACCAATCCCAGAATCCATTCTTAACATTATCAGCATTACCATATGTGAAGCCTGAACATGGTTTCCTTGCTTCAGAGCATGAATTGGTTCAATTAAGTTCAAATCCTTTCTTGTCTTTACCAGCTGTTGAAGATACTGCTTCCAAATATGCCCATGTATCTTCATCAGAGAAACTGATCCCCTCTTCAAATCAATCGGCATTGGAGCCAGGACTTCAACAAACTTCAGAAGATTTAGAAGGGGAACATGGAAATCCCTCTGATACATGGGTGCTGCCACCTAGAAAGGTTGAAGATACAGCTTCAGCATCAGAGCCAGGAATTCAAAACGCTTCAGAAAATTCAGAAGAGGAACATGGAAATCCTTCTGATACGTCTGTGCTGCCACCTAGAAAGGTTGAAGATACAGCTTCCACATATGACCCTGTATCTTCACTGGAGAAATCAATCCACCCTCTGAATCAATCAGCATCAGAGCCAGCAGTTCAAAACACAGCAGAAAATTCAGGAGAGGAACATGGACATCCTTCAGATACAAATGTACTGTCACCTAGAAAGGTTGAAGAGAAACTTCAGCCCGGTTTGCCAAGTTCAGAGGGAGAATCAGCATGGCCCTCTAATCCATTTGTTCTATTAGCAACCTCTGGAGTTGGACAGGTAAATGGAAGTTCAATAGTTAAGATTCCTCGTCCTCGGAATCCACTCATTGATGCTCTTGCTGCTCTTGATAAAAGCAAGGTAATGATGACTTTCAGGTGTCCATTTCAGATTTCAGTTATCTTGGAGATGTATTGCTTACATTAAATCTCAATCTTATGCAGTTGAGAAAGGTAACTGAAAGGGTTCAGCCTGAAAGTGAACTAATTTTTAATGAAAGAAATTCACTGCTAGAACAAATACGAGCCAAGGTTAGACCTGACCTATTATGTCATTAAACACCACCCCATCTAGCAGCTTCTTTTAATATATTTAAAATGCAGTAGTTACATGAACTGGTGGCCATAAACTGTTTTCTCCTGCAGTCCTTTAACTTGAAGCCTGCAGTGGTGTCAAGACCCAGCATTCAGGGTCCTAAAACTAATTTGAGAGTTGCTGCCATTTTGGAGAAAGCAAATGCTATTCGACAGGTCCTCCTTTGTCTCATTTTCTCTCTTTGTGTATTTTTTTAAATTGTCGTCACACATTAAGAGTTTTGAAATCTGATATAGGCCACTGCTGGAAGCGATGAAGATGATGATGAAGATTGGAGTGATTCTTGAAAAATTATCCCCCGTGACAGCGCTTCACTCAATATTTTTTTATGGGTTGAGGTTTTTGTTCTCTCCCTCACAGTGAATAGGAATATTCAGCTCGTGTATTCTTTTTCTCTATAAACAAAATTCATATATTACGGTCCCTTAAACCTGCTTCTCTCTCTCATGTTGATTATGTATATGTTGTTATGTGGTTCTATAGTATCCACAAAAGTCTGTGTGAAAGTCTGGTGCTTTACAAAAGAATGATTCTCAAGGCGCGGGGTGCGAGACCATTCAAGTTCTATAAATAATTTTCTTAAAATCCTAGGTGTAAATTGTATTTTGCAATTTTGTATTCTTGTTGGCATTGTGCTTTTGATGCATAATTCTCGCATGCAGTTTCCGGTATATACCGCAAGCTGCTTCTTTGTATTGTAGTAATATTATAGCTTTAGTATGTATATTACTTTCAGAAATACGAATATAATAGCTCGCTTTATTCTACTTGTTCAAGGTTGGATTCTAAGATCTTGATAGCTGTATCCGCCTCGAATTTTATATCACTGGTCGCAGGCATTGATTTGTTCTTCTTAGAAGCAAGCTTCACACTTATCTCATCTTTAATCACCAAAGAACCCAATATCTTTTTATACAATACTATGTTTTGCTTCGAGGTTTTGACGATTGCTTTCAACACGCCGTTGGACTTTACAATTCTATGCGCATTGAAGGATTCTTGCCCAATAATTTCACTTTCCCTTTCGTATTAAAGGCCTGTGCGAGAGAAATGGATATTCACTTGGGTGTTAGGATTCATATCCTTACTGTTAGAGCAGGTTTTGATTTAGATGTGTTTGTTAAATTGCTTAGTTTGTATGCTCAATGCAGGTACTTGGGGGATCTGCTTAAAGTGTGATGAAATTCCTGAGAAGAATGTTGTTTCATGGACGGCGATTATTAGTTGGTATGTAAATGAAAGGAAATTGGAAGAGGCTGTTGATACATTTAGGTCATTCTGGTTAACGGGGACAGGTTTGAGACCTGATAGTTTTAGCCTTGTTAGGGTTTTGACTGGGGATTTGTGTAGTGGAGAGTGGATTCATGGATATGCTAACGATGCTAGTTCGGGAAGGAATGAGATTTTAGGTACTTTGGTGGATTTGTACGCAAAGTGCGGAGATATGGGGAAAGCTCAACTGTCTTTGATCAGATGCCTTGGAAGGATTTAGTTTATTGGAGTAGCGTGATTCAGGTTCAGGGTTATGCATCAAATGGATTTCCTAAAGGAGCTTTGGATATCTTCTATGAGATGCAGAGAGAGAATTTTAACCTCATCATTATACAATGGTTGGAATTCTTTTTGCTTTTCTTGTGTAGGGGGGCTTTAGAACTGGGAGTTTGTGTCAGCAGTTTGATGAACAGAAATGAGTTTCCTATCTTTTCCTATGCTGGGTATCACTTTGATTGATTGATATGCATGCAAAATTTGGGAGAATGGCTCAAGCATGTGAAGTCTTTAGAGCAATGAATGATAAGGATCGAGTGGTTTGGAATGCTATCATATCAGGGCTTGCAATGAATAAAACGCCGTATCCGTATATAAGGCTTCTGTTATAAGCAATGTCTGAATGCGGACTAGGATAATCGGTTCGTCTTTTCTAGACACAAATTCCCAGTGCACGAACAAGAAATTGGGCAACACTTTACCTATCAACCAAAAAGAGGTTAGATTTGATCAGTATGGTAAAGGTTTTGATGTACGTATTTTTACCCTTGTTCTTTCCTGAGGAGACTGTTAATGGATCTGAGTCGTATCTTTTCCTAAACGCCTATGATTGAGCATTATGAGTGTATATGAATGATGGATCTTCTTGGTCGTTCAGGTCAATTAGATGAAGCTCATGAAGCCATGAATGTAATGATGCAGCAACAATTAGGTCAATGATAAGAAACAGAGGGATCCAAAAGATACACGTGCAGTTGGATTGAAGTGGATGACGTTTGTTCACTTGGGAGATAGCAACAAAACTGAAAGCAGTAGCCGGTTATTTTTTTTCCTACATCTTACTCTGCTGTTTGATATTGATGAGGAAGAGAAGCAGCATTTGAAATTACCTACAAACACTAAAACAACACTATATCCAAGAAGATTGTGAATTTGGTACTTCATAAATAATGCGGAGTTGGGTTTTCAAGGTTTCCTAAACTTTTATATAATGATGAAGAATTTGAAACACAAATATTTGTTACAAATAAGCACAATGATTTCTCGCAAAAACGAATTACAAAAATTTTACAAGTGTGAGATACTCAAATGTAATTAGCTCTCTAAAATGAATATGAAGATGAAAGAATGAGCTTTTAAATTTGATTTGAGAAAGAAAAATGATTTGAAGATGTCTGTAAACTCTCAAGAATATTTAGACATGTTTAGGAGATGAATATATGGGCAAGAGGTCAGTTTGAAGTGAGAAAAATGGTCAATTTATAGATTTTGCACAAAACTAGCCATTTATAACCATTATGTAGTACTGAGACAGGTATGTCGGTCTACAGGACAGTATGCCGGTTCCAGTAAGTTTCTGATGATTAGTCAATCTTGACAACACTTCAGTATTTTGGCCATAATTTATTCTAGAAAATTCCAAATAAGCTCTGTAAATTTCTACAAAAACTATACAAATAGAGCTATTATCTATAAAAAAAAAAAATCAGTCTCAAAAACCTTAAGATGAATTTTATGAATTTTTTCTAAGGTGATAGGTCTGCATAAAACGATCATTCAGAATATGTTGTAGTAATATGACTCTAGCATAAGTTCTAGATATCAGAATTGTATTCCGTTTAATTCGTAGCAACTTAGAGGCATATATCTATCTAACGGTATATCATTTGAAATTTAATTCATCCATTTGCTAAGTTTTCTAAGCTATTTTCAGACACACTTGATGCATTGAAATTCATTTTGGTGGAAAAGTGTGAAAATGATTTCTTAAGTTAAGCCATTTTAAATGCAAGTGATGCAAAATGTATGATTCCTATGAGCTTTAAAACATTTGAATAACATCACTGACATGATTCTTAGCTCTTAATCATCATTTTATAGCTCATTTCGGCTCTTCATCAACATTTTGGTTTCATCGAACTTGATTTGCTAATATTTAGACGTTTTGACACCATCGAAACCAAGTCGCTAACCGAAGTCTTCATGTTTTTTAGTTTTTTTTTTTAATCTTTGAGTCTTTTGCTGCATTTGAATAACATCTCTAACATTGATGCTTAGCTCTTAATCATCATTTTATAGTTCATTTTGGTTCTTCATCAACATTTTAGCTTCATCGAACTTAATTTACTAATATTTAGACGTTTTGACACCATCGAAACCAAGTCGCTAACCAAAATCTTCATGTTTTTTTTTTTTTTTTTAAAAAAAATCTTTGAGCCTTTTGCTTCATTAGCATCATTAAAATCATGGTACCAACATCATTTCCTTGGTTGCCACAGTGAGAAGCTGGCCCGCTGACCGGCGTAATCACACGCGTATAACGCAAGCGCACGTATCGTTCAAGTAGTATAAAAAATATCGATCCCACGAGGACTTAAAACCTTTTGTTATCAATTTATGAAGTTAAATGTTTACAAGTATCTAATAGATTGATTGTTTGATTGGGTGGTGACTTTAAAATTAAAACAAGTAAATAAAATTGTTTGAAAGTAGATTGAAGAAAATTCAAATTTATAAAACTATCCAGGGTTGTGAATCCTTCTAATATCTTTTTAAAAGATGAAGTTGTTACTTTACGTTTATGTAATATATTTGTTTATTAACCTGGAACACGAAATTATGTAAAAGCCTCTTCCGATGGTCAAATACAAATACCCAGTATAACCCAATTAATCATATTCCTATGTTATCCAAGTTATCTGAATTCATTAAGATTAAGTTCCAATTATGGCTACCCCCGCCCGACATGTATATTCATATCCTGTAAGGAAATCTATTAAATGATTATCTATCATCAAGGAAGATCGTGGGCTATTGAGTCTAAAGTCTTTAACCTAAAATATCTTTCCAAGTTCATTTTAAGTTTACCAGTTCAATTTTATTAATGGCTAGTTATAAAAAAAGCATAGGATTAAAGCTCAATAAATAAACCTTTATATTACCCAAACTGTAATTTAACCCTTTATAAACCAGTGATATTGGATTTCATCACAACCCCAGATAACTGGCTTAGTTACGACACATATTTACGGGTAGTAAAAACTTAAATAAAAGAAAAGACATAAAGTAAATGCTGGAAATTAAATTACTGGAAAGTAAATGCTGGAAATTAAATTACTGGAAAGTAAATGCTGAAAGTAAATAAAGTAAAAGTACAACAAAGAAAATACTGCGGTAAAATGATCCATTTTTATTACTACTATTTTAGATATCTCTCTTAATATATATATTAACTTTGCTTGATAATTACCAACCAGCCATATAGGCGGTATCCTGATTAAGTCAAATTAATAATTAATTACCAACCGACCAACCAGGCGGTATCCATGCTTAGTCAGGTTAAAACCAATTTATAATTAATTACCAACCGACCAATATGCCGGTATCCTCGTTAAGTCAAATTTTAAATAGTTATTATATTATAATTCAGGGAGATTAATCTAAATAGCATAATAAAAGTTTTATGTTTTACCCCAGCAAAGGGGAGTTACCTCCTCATTGCGTAAAAAGTAAAAAAAAAACTGATAAGTAAAGAAAGGAAAGTATTGTGCGTAAAAGTAAATTGCGAAAAGTAAAGACTGAAAAGTAAATAAAAGAAAGTGCGAAAGCGGAAATTAATTACTGAAAGCTGTAAATAAACAAATAAGATACAATCTTCTTAGTTATTCTTAAGGAATTTCAAAGAAAAAATTATGAATTTACAAATGAAATGGCTTGGTTATAGGCAAAATTTTGTCTCCATCAAATCATCCACCAAATCCTTATTAATTGCTCCACTAATTTCTCCACCAAATCCATTATTAATTACTATCATGTTTGGTGGGAGCTTGACTATTTTTATTTATTTGCTTTGAAAATGACCTTAATAATTACTCATAACACACTTCTGGATGTTTCATCAATTTCGGTCATGAAATCTTCAGAATTCGAAATTATTTTGTTCTTCAAAGTTGTAGATCTTTGAGTCTTCTTTAATCTGGAACTTGATGCAGCTCAATCCGATATCGGAATAAAAAGTTATTCCCAAAATACGATAGTTGCGCAAAATTGGAATTTCCGAAACTGCACTTCGTTAGAACGCCATTTCAAGTTTCCAATCTCCAAAATAATATGTCAAGTCCATTTTTGCCCTTATTTGACCCACATTTTGTCCTAAATGATTTCATTGAGTCCCAATATTATTTTATCTGCAAAATAAACTAAAACACATCAAAACGTTCATCAAACCCGAGAAACTAAACAAAATATTAAGTAAAATGGGCGATAAATATTGATATATTTTCTGCTCATCACACCCCAAACCTAACATTTTGCTAGTCCTCGAGAAAAATAATAAAATAAAATATAAGAAACAATTAAAATTAAACTAAGCCATTTTCTTAGGGATCACAATTGCATTTAGCATATGCAACAAGCCTTGAAACCCCTAGGTGTCTCTAGTGGACGAGTTGTAGTCTCGTGAGGGCTTACAACAACGATACCCACAAACATTTTACAAAAGTAAAAAGTTAATAAAACTAATGCACACAAAAGCAAAAAGACAAGAGAAAATAAAATAAAGAAGTTAGTGACTAAACAGATGAAACTTCTAATCCAAGTCAATAATTGTTTTGTTTCTTTTTAAATTACCGAATAAGTAAATTCTTCGATTATTTTTACCATTCTCCATATACACAGTCAACAAAATATTAATCAACTCATTTTGCCCACAATATTCATGAATGTAGTTGAGAAGAGAGTAATATTTTTGTCCTAAAGTTTTATCAGAATTCACACCTTTTTAAGCAATGAAATATTTTTTTTTTGGTTTTTCTGATTTTTTTTATATTTTTTATTTTTTTTATATACAATATCTTCCATCTATGTAGCGAGCTTTGAGTCATTGACTCACAAACCAATTAACTTTAGGGCACTAGGTGTTAAGACACCCATACTAACTTAATTACTCAGACTTCATGATGTGATCCTAGCAGCATGGATTGATTTCGTTTGTTTAGGTTTATTTATTATTTATTTTCATATATGGAACCAACATGAATATTGGTTGTTTAGGGTTATATTAGTCTTTTTAGCTCTCTTAGGGTTTGAGTATGTTACTATTTAAACTCAAAAATACCTCTTAATGGGGAACCCTATTATTGGTGCGTGAATAGTAGTATTTTCTTGAGATTGAGAAAATTTTATCATCGTTCAGTGATTGAACAAAGACTTATCAAAGGGTTGGCATCCTTTGTGGCGTCCTATTTGCTGGCAAAATTCATCTGAGGCTATCTCCAAGGGTTTTCAAGGACAGGTTCTTTGGGGGTCTACAGGATCTTGGATCGGGTTTCGTCTGTTTCGCATCCTGTTTCGTATCAATTGGTATCAGAGTTCAGGGTTCCAAGGTCAAGATTTTCTCTATCTTTATCGTTTTATGTGATCCAGAATTTTTCAGCCGCGCACTGATTTTCAAACTGCTGTAACTTTTGATCTAGAAAGAGTTACGAGACCCATAATATATCGATTTATAAGTACTCAAGGAGACGAATTCATTAGTCATTGGCCGTACTCAATCCGCTTAAGTTTCGAGTCTCAAAATATCTTTCAAAGTTACGAATTCTGTCCAGTTTCAGTTCAGTTTGTCTTCTTATTTACTTTTGGTTTTTTTTTTTTTTTTTTAGTCAATTTCTTTGTGTCTGTTTTCATATTTTCTTAGTGATTCTTTAAGTCTTTCCTCTCCTCATTATTGGCGTCTTTCCAGTAAGGGTTGATTTATATAAATAATTTGATGGATAAAAGAGTATTTATCTTTCGCACGAGCATGAGATGCTCTATCAATAGTAAAGTGTGTAGTATGATTATTAATAGAGAGAATCACATAAATTTAGCTAGCACTACCCTTGTGGAAAAATTGGGATTACCATTGATACCTCTTGATAGACCTTATAAGTGGATGAGTGATTTTGGAGAGTTCGAGGTTGCTAAGCAGGTTGTGGTAAATTTTGCAATTGGGCAGTATGTTGACCAAGTAGTTTGTGACGTGGTTCCTATATGTCATACGCATATTTTATTGGGTAAGCCTTGGTATAAATTCAATAAAGTAGTTTATGATATGGATAAGAATATGTACAAATTTAGGTATGGTGGAAAAATTATCAAGCTTACTCCTTTAACCGTACAAGAGGTCTATGAGGACGAGTTGTACATGCAGAGGAGTGAAGAAGAGTGGGCTAAAAAGAAAAGTGCGATTGCTTTTGGAATGTTATTAGGAGAGCTTCCAGAGTTGATAGAGAAAAAAACATTAGTAAAATGTGAAGTAGAGAATGATATAAACGTAGCCTTGAGTAATGAAATGAAACATGTTGATGTTTCAATAAATAAGAGTGAGGTGGTTGATGGTGTTGATGATAGTGATGATATTGATGTGAGCGATAACATTAGTGATCATGATTTGGTTGTTCATGATTCCAATTAGGTGTTTGATGTTACTGTTAAAGGTGACTATCATATGGAGCAATCTGATGTTGGTTGTGAGGACATGAGTTATGGTGTGAAAAAAGTTCATGTGGCTAAATATGTAGAGTGTGGTCAGATCGTGGATGAGAGTGTTGATTGTTTGAGAAAGCGACATAAGCATGTTGAGTTTGTTTTAAATGAGATTTCAAATGTGAATCCATGTGGGAATCTCTTTGCTGTTGTAAGTGGCGTTAAGAATGAGAGTAGCAATGGAGAGATTGAGAGTGGAGAAGTATTGCCAAAAAGTCATTCATTCGCCTTATTGACTTTTGCTCACCTTAACCATTTTTTTCCATGTGATTTTCTTTTATTCGAGGATTCTCGTCCCATTGATCCTGTCATTTTTATCTATGACCCGGGTTCGGATTCGAGGTCGAATCCTTTTCAAGAGAGGGAGAATGATGTGATCCAGAATGAGCTCTGTTTGTTGGGACAAGTTAACTTGAAGTTGTGGCTGATTGCATGGTTTGGTCAAATTGGTGTATTTGGGCCATTTTGGTGGATTTGGAAGATTTCTTGGGTTCTAGAGTTTGGTCCATGCATTAGACATTATGTGATGAATTTATTATGTATAAAGAAATATTGGAATGGGTCTAGGACGTGCATGGGCTGCCTTGATTGATTTTGGGCTTTATTTCCGAATGATGCATTAGTAGTGGCGGGATTTACGCAGTCTTCGTATTTTGGACGTAACGTTCTCGTCCGATGTCTGATTTTGGTGATTCAAGTTGCATTGAAAAGATAAATCGTAGCTCTACAACTTTGAAGTTTTAATCAAAGTCCAGTTCAGATTCCTTCATGGACTAAATGAGGACGTAATGTATCCCTATAGTTTTTATATTTTATATTTTTTTAAGTTATGTGTTGTTTAAGTGTTGGGCTGAACCTTAATTAAATTAAAAAGCCCATGGACGAAATTCTCAAGTATTTTATTAGGGTTTTATTATATTTTGGTAGAATTAAGGTTAGCCACCTATTTAAAGGGGCATTATTCATTGTAATGGATAATTAACCAATAATATATCTTTTTACAAAACAAATTGACTTGTGTCATCTTGAGAGAGTGGATTCTTCCTTGGTTTTACGGAACAAAAGCTTATCAACGTGTGGCAAGCGTTGTGGCGCTGTATCGCTGTTCAGGATTCTCCAAAGAAATAAAGAAAGGTTTTTAAGGGCAATGTTCCTTAAGGGTTGAATTTGATATTGGAAGGATTTTGTTCTTACAAAATCAAGATTCGCAGTTCTTGGGGCTTAGAACACGTGGAGAGGTTTGCTTGGCTTTGTTCCAGGCAGGTTTCTATCACTTCAGATATATATATATATTTGCAACATCTTTGATCCATGTAGCGAGCTTTGGGCCAGTGACTCCCAAACCAGTTGGTTTTAGGGCATTAGGTGTTAAAACACCCTTACAGACTTAATAACTCGGATCTAGGACGTTTTTTTTACTCCATCGCTTTTTATAGATGTTTCCTCCAATTAAACTAGAGCACTGAATATTACAAACTTTTCAATTACAGCTCATTCTGTATGTTACCATGTATGCTGATAATACCTGTCAACTGAGCATATGAAGATTCATTTTAGTCAGTATTATGAGAATTCACAAATTAAATAATTTAAAAGGAAATAAACAAAAATTAACTTGTTCCGAAATAGGTTGAGATACGTCTCAGGAATGGAAATTCCTTACACAGTTATTTCACACCAATTTCACATGATTAATCAAATAAAAATACAAAAACACAAAATATTTTTTTGGTTTTTGTAAAAATTTTCAATATTTTTTTTTGGCTTTTTCGAAAATTTTTGACTAAAAATAAAACAATAAAAATAAGATACAATTTAACTATTCTCCTCCCCCAAACTTAAATGAGACATTGTCTCAATGTCTTAAATAGTAGAAGAAGAGTTTAGAAAATTGTACCTGGTTAGCTGGAATTCTACATCGAAATGAAAAGTTAAAGGTTAAGATCCAGATTTATCCGACGCCTCTTACCACGATTATTATCGGACCAGTTTATCTTGGAAAGAATGAGATCAATTTGAGGTTCAAATGCTAAGATTTGGTCAATTAAATCTGGGACAGTTCTGGCAGTAAAAATAAGTTCTTTTACAGGCTTTGACACGAACCCATTTCTCCGGGCATCATCAAGAAATACACAAAGAAAATCATAAAATCCATCAATATTGTACAGTCCAAGCAGTTTCTGGTGTATGTTCAAGTTTGCCCAAAATAGTACTGTAAAAATTTCCTCCATCGTGCCCAAGCCTCCTGGCAAAGTAATAAAAGCATCAGCACGGTTAATCATTTCTACAAGTCGTTCAGACATACATGGCACAATCAGTTCCTCGCCGTTTGATGATCCAATAAGATTCGCCTCCGCCAAGGGTTTTCGGATGATTCCCAAGACTTGACTGCCTTCATCCTGTACAGCCTTTGAAACGATCCCCGTTAGTCCAAGATTGCCACCGTCATATACTAAGTGCATATTCCTTGCAGCAATGACTCGACCCAATTCATGTACCGCTGTTACGTATTCTGGTTTAACACCAACACTAGTACGCAAAACACACATATGTTTTCAACCCGTCTTCTTGAAGTAGCTTCCATTATTATCCGGATTCCTTCAAAGGTGCAATAATGAGTTGAATTTATAGAACCTGAAAAAGGTGAGTAATAATAACACAAGTATCTTCCAAAGGATGATTAGTAGCAAAATAGTAAATCGTGAAAGGTCAAAAAGTAGCATGGATCCTGTCGGAGAAAATAACAAAACAAATCACAATTATTAGTGACCGGCGTAATCACACACGTATAACGCAAGCGCACGTATCGTTCAAGTAGTATAAAAAGTATCGATCCCACGAGGACTTAAAACCTTTTTGTTATTAATTTATAGGGCCAACTGATTACCAGTATCTAACAGGTTGTTTGATTGATTGATTTGAAATGACGATGATTCTAAATTTAAAACAAGTAAATAAAATTGCTTAAAAGTAGGTTGAGAAAAATCCAAATTTATAAAAAAAAACTATCCAGGGTTGTGATTAATTCCAATATTATTTAGAAGATGAAGTGGTTATCTTAAAGTTGGGTAATATATTGATTTATTAACCTGGAACACTAATTTATGTAAAAGCCTCTTCCGATGGTCAATTTCAAATACCTAGTATAATCCAATTGAACCATATGTCTATGTCAACCAAATTACCTAGATTCATTAAGATTAAGTTCCAATTATGGCTACCCCCGCCCGACAGGTATATTCCTATCCTGTAAGGAAATCTATAAAAGGGTTATCTATCCTCAAGGAAGATCGTGGGTTATTGAGTCTAAGGTCTTTAATCTTAAAATCCCTATGTCTAGTTCATTTTAAGTTTACCTAATCAATTTTATTAATGACCAGTTAATAAAAAGCATTAAGATTAAGACTCAATAAATAAATCTTTAAATTACCCAACCTATAATCTAACCCCTTATAAACCGGTTATATTGAAATTCATCACAACCCTAGATACTAACTTAGTTACAATACATAGCTGGCTAATGAAAACTTAAAAGACATAAAATAAAAATGCTAAAAAGTAACTGCGAGAAAGTAAAAACGGGAAAGTAAATGAAAATAAACTGCCAAGATAAAATGAATTACTTTTACTAATTACTAACTTAGATATCTCCCTTAGTATAACATAATCACTTGTGAGATTAAAACCAACCGACCATATAAGCGGTACCCTGATTAAGTCAAGTTAAGTCCGACTAGCCATAAAGGCGGTAAAATTTGTCTATGAACCTGCCATGTAGGCGATAAAGAAATAACCAGCCATAAAGGCGGAACCAAAATTAAATTACCAACCGACCATCTGGTGGTATCCTTGCTTAGTCAGGTTTAACAGTTTAAATTAAATAGCCCACCGACCAATATAGCGGTATTCCTTTTTAAGTCAAATTTTAGAATAGTGAATATGTTGTGTCTAAGGGAGATTAATCTAAGATAGTAACAATAAAAGAATTACCTTTCACCTCGGCAGAGGGAAGTTACCTCCTCATGGTTGAAAAATAAAAACTGAAAAAGTAAAGAAAGGAAAGTGTTATGCGTAAAAGTAAATTACGGAAAGTAAAACTGAAAAGTAAAGAAAAGAAAGTGCGAAATTGAAAATTAATTACTGAAAACTAAAAATAAACAAACTAGATACAATCTTTTTATTTTTTCATTAAGGATTTCAAAGAAGAAAGTATGAATATTACAAATGAAATGGCTTGGTATTTATAGGCAAAATTTTGCCACCATCAAATCATCAATCAATTTCTCCACCAAATCCATTATTAATTTCTCCACTAATTACTCCACCAAATCCATAATTGCTCCACTAATTGCTTATCTTGTTTGGTGGTGATTTGATAATTTTTATTAATTATTTATTAATTAATATTTTGCTTTGAAAATGATTGATAATGACTTTTAATAATTACACTCCACACACTTCTGTATGGTTCATCAATTTCGGTCTTGAAATCATCAGAATTTGAAAATATTTTCTCTTTCAAAGTTGTAGATCTTTGAATCTTCTTTAATCTGAAACTTGAATCAGCTCAATCCGATATCTGAGTAAAACGTTATGCCCAAAATACGACAGATGCGCAAAATTGGAATTTCCAAAACTGCACTTCGTCAAAAACGCCCTTTCAAATTTCCAATCTCCAAAATTAATATATCAAGTCCAATAATTGCCCTTATTTGATCCACATTTCGTCCTAAATGATTTCATTGAGTCCCGATATTATTTTATCTGCAAAATAAAATAAAACATATCAAAACGTTCATCAAACCCGAGAAACTAAACAAAATATTAAGTAAAAGGGGTGGTAAATATTGATATATTTTCCGCTCATCAATTAGGAAAAGACAAAGAGATATAATATTTACAATAATGTAACGGCTTGAATGACGTCTATGCGTCATGGACAAGCTTCCCATCCAACTTTCTTATAAATTGGCAAACATGGTCTTTTAGAGTCAGATTCCCGAGACTTAACTGTTGTATTTCTTTACGGAATTGTGCATATAACATGCGAATTTCGTGATACACATATCCACTGGGATGCGTCTCAAGAGTTTTAGATATGTCATCCAAAGACTCTTTACTCAAGCCATCCTAATGAAATTAACCTTATCTTCACGGTTATCAGACACCATTCCTAAAGATCGACAACGAGTGTCACAAAACATACAAGCACATTTATAACAAACACACATTCTTTTGGCTCTTCTTTTTTTAGCATATGTGTTTCTTCCTAAACCAGACAGATGTGAAATAAAAGAGTCAGATGACTCACCTGCCAATCAGACCCGTGCTTCAATAATCCAACGAATGTCAGTAGGCATACCTTTGATCATCAGTAGTCTTATCCGTTCCAAACGAGCTTTGTAAACTTTCATCAGAGATTTTTGAGGGAGAGAAGGAAATTGCTTATGAAGATTTGCGAGAACATCTTCCATCTTGAAATGACTTAACCTGCAAAACTAAACACACAAAAATTAAAAGACACCAAATCACAATATATACACAAATTGCATGGGTTGCCTCCCAGCTAGCGCTAAGTTTAATGTCGTTAGCTAGACATGACTGCCTGAACGTTAGGCTGGATCTGAAAGTGTGACACTTTCTTTTATGTCATTCAAGTGATTCTCCCCAGTAGTGCTTGACACACTTGTTTTTAAACTTGAAGGTTTTGTTGGAGGCGGGATCATGTAACTCAACGGCTCTATCTGGTAAAAATTTAGTGATTAGGAATGGACCTAACTACCGCGATTTTGGCTTTCATGGGAAGAGTTTCAACCTTGATTTGTTTAATAGTACCCTCTGCCCTGGTTCCAGTTATATGCGTCTTAACTTCTCATCATGTCTCTTCTTGGCATTTTCTTTGTACAATTTGGCATTCTCAAAAGGCTGTATGTGAAATTCCTCCAATTCGTTGAGTTGGTGGAATTGTTCCTCTTATGTTGCTTGTAGTGTAAGAATAGGCTTCTTCAATGCACAGTACGCTTTATCTTCCGGCTCCATAGGTAATTGACATGCTTTAAGTTTGTCAGTAGAGCTTTGCATTGCATTGGAGTTCTGGATGGTATTATTTATCACATCAAGTCTGAAATATTCCTCATTCTTTTCATCATCTGGGAAATTCATGGCCTTGAAAACATTGAATGTTACTTCTTGGTCATGTATCCTCATGGTTAGTTCTTCTTTCTGTACATCAATAATGGTTCGACCAGTAGCCAAGAATGGTCTCCCGATGATGATCGGCACATCATCGTCTTCCTCCATATCAAGGACAATAAAATCTGCTGGGAAAATAAATTTGTCAACTTTGACCAGCACATCTTCAACTACACCCCTCGGAAATACGAGCGTTCTATCCGCAAGTTGTAGAGAGACTGGAGTGGGCATTGTTTCTCCAATCTGCAGTTTCCTGTAAATAGAAATAGGCATCATGTTAACACTTGCACCTAAATCACACAAAGCCTTACCAAAGTCATGTTCTCATATGGTGCAAGGAACAATAAAACTGCAAGGATCTTTCAACTTTGGGGAAAGCTTCCTCTGGATAATAGCGCTGCATTCTTCTGATAATGCTACTGTCTCGTAATCTCACAATCTCCGTTTTCGTGAAAGAATATCTTTCATGAATTTGACATAGCTGGGCATTTGTTCCAACGCTTCTGCAAATGGAATGTTGATATGCAGCTTTTTGAAGATCTCCAGGAACCAAGAAAACTGCTTGTCTAGTTTATTATTCTGGAGAAGCTGTGGAAAAGGTAGAGGTAGAGTGATAATTTCTTGATCTTTTTCATTTGCTTCTTTTTCCTCCATCTGTGGAACTGCTTCACTGCTTTCTTTTGGAACTTTCTCAGCAGTTGCCTTGATTCCAACATCTTTGTTGATTTTAGTACCGCTTTTTAACATGATGGCATGACATTGTTCCTTCCCCATGTTCCTTGGATTTGGTTATGTGTTGCTAGGAAGGTTACCTGACGGTTTGTAACTATGAGCATTGGCCAGTTTTCCAATTTGATTCTCCAGTACTTTGATGAAAGTAGATTGGCTTTGGAAAATAGCATCATATGCTGCTGGTTGCTTTTTGAACATCTTTGCAATCCATTCTTTCATTTCTAGTTCTTTTTCAAACTCCTGGCTTTTGTTTTGCTGTTGAAATTTAGATGATGGATTGTTCTTTTGCCCTGAATTCTTGCTCCATGAAAAATTGGGATGATTCCTCCACCCTGGGTTGTAGGTGTTGGAATATGGATTGTTCCTCTGTCTGTTGAAATTGTCGACATAGTTCAACATTTCTTCATGTTGGTTTGGCTCTGGTGCTCCTCCATATGATGAACTTGTGGCTTTAACGATGTTTCCAACTTGCGTGCTAAGTGTTTCTAGGCTTTTGCACATTTTCTCCAACTTAGTATTCACTGCTGAGTTAGCTCCAACTTCATAAATTTTTGCAATTCGTTGAATCATGCTCCTTTCTGTTGGCCACAATGAATTGTTGTTAGCCATTTCTTCGATTATGTCCCAGGTTTGATCTTCTCTTTTTGCCATCAAAGCTCCTCCAGTAGCAACATCAATTGTGGTTCTCATCAATCTAGAAAGTCAATTATAGAAAGTTTGAACTTGAAGCCATTTTGGAATCTCATGGTGATGACATTTCCGGAGCAAATCTTTGTACATTTCCCAAGCTTCGTAGAGAGTTTCCGAGTCAAGTTGTACAAAGGATGTGATGTCATTTCTCAGCTTTGCTGTTCTGGTTGGTGGAAAGTACTTTGTAAGGAATTTGGTGGCTAGAGTGTTCCAAGTTGTGATGAAACTTGCTGGTAGTGAATGTAGCCAAGCTTTTGCTCTGTCTTTCAAGGAATATGGAAAAACTCACAGTCTCATTACTTATTCTGATGCTCTGTTGTAATTGAAAGTGCCGCAAACTTCCAGGAAGTTACTGATGTGGGCATTAGGATCTTCAGTTGCATTCCCCCCAAACTGAACTGATTGTTGAATCATCTAGATGCATGTTTTGATGTCACATGCATTTGCTGGTAAGGGAGGAAGTATAATACATGAAATGAGGCTGTCAACCACATGAATGGTTCTGTCTCGAATAAGTATTGGTGGTGCAACCTCCAACGGTTCAGGTTCCATATTAACGATTTCTTTTTGGCCTTCTCGCATTTCCTTTCATAATTGTCTGATGGCTCTTTCAATTTTGGGTCAAGCGGACTGATTTCAAAGCTTCTGGTTTATCTCATATAGTGTCTGAGAACCTTAAACACAAGAAAACTGAAATAAAAAGTAAAAAGAAAATTAGATACAGGTAAATGTATCTAACCTCAAAACTAATAGTGAAAGATAAATAAGTCCCCGGAAATGGCGCCAAAAACTTGACCGGCGTAATCACACGCGTATAACGCAAGCGCACGTATCGTTCAAGTAGTATAAAAAGTATTGATCCCACGATGATGTGATCCTAGCAGCATGGATTGATTTCGTTTGTTTATGTTTATTTATTATTTATTTTCATATATGGAACCAACGTGAATATTGGTTCTTTAGGGTTATATTAGTCTTTTTAGCTCTCTTAGGGTTTGAGTATGTTACTATTTAAACTCAAAAATACCTCTTAATGGGGAACCCTATTATTGGTGCGTGAATAGTAACCTTTTCTTGAGATTGAAATTTTTTTATCATCGTTCAGTGATTGAAAAAAGACTTATCAAAGGGTTGGCATCATTTGTGGCGTCCTATTTGCTGGCAAAATTCATCTGAGGTTATCCCAAAAAAAAAAGTTTTCTGGATTGCGTTTGTCAGTCAAAAAAAAATTTCCTTCATTGGCTAGTGCAAATCAGTAGGCAGTAGAGTTTGTTTGCTTTTTGACCTTATTGCATGAGAACTTTGTTAATAGGCTGTTGCTGTTGTTAAAAAAAAATCAGATCTGGTCAGTAAAGTTTGATCAATTATCTTGTGTGTTAAGTTGTGCTAGGGATTGCCTTAGTGTTCCTTAATCGAAAAGAAAATTTTTGGTTGAATTTGTCACTGAATTTTGAATCTGATTTTTTTTGTGTTTTATTTTGAGACTCATGTGATTTTTTTAGTCTTATTTTTAGTCTTGTCTTTATCTTTGTCATTTTTTTAGTCTTTTCCTCCTTCTTGAGTTTATTTCTGTCAAGATGCCAAGTGTGTTGGTTGATATTATGGGGCAACCAAGAGATAATATCTTTCGTACTATAGTATTTGTGAAAGATGAGGTGTGCAGTATGATTATTGATGGGGAACATTGGGCTAATTCAGTTAGTATCAGTCTCGTGGAGAATTGAGGTTGTCATTGCGAAACCATCCTAAGCCTTATATGTTACGAGGTTTGCCTAATTGTGATGAGGTTAAGGTGGAGTATCAAATCATGATTGCCTTTACTACTATGAGGTTTCATGATGAAGTATTATGTGATGTGGTGTCTATGATTGATTGTCATGTATTGTTGGGTGGGTCATGGAAGTATGATAGGCAAGTGTGGCATCATGTTGAGAGGAGTAGGTACATTTATGTCACGGAACGAAGGTCAATGATTCTTTCTCTTTTAACACCACAACAAGCGTACAAATATCAATTAATAATGAAGAGGAGAAGTGAGGTTGAAAAGAGGACAAAAGAAGAGATGTCGAGTGCTTAGCACATAAACTTGCTAGTGATATTGTGAATGTAAAAGAAGAAAATATGTGCATGATAGTGAGTGAGCAAGCAGTGAAGAGTGAGTGTGATGCTGAAGTTATTTCTATTACTGAAGTGGATGACTTAGCTGTTGCTGGTGATAATAAATTTGAAGCTCAATGCATGGTTAAATGTATTGATGAAATTACATGTGTAGTTGAATGTGTTGAGAGTTTTGAACATGCAAATGTGAGTAGTGAGTCGGGAAACACATGGGTAAATACGTGTGAGAGTTTTGTGAGTGTTAAGCATGTAGAATTTGTTGTGAATGAGATTGAGAGTGTGAACTTAATTAGGAATCTCATTGGGAAGGAGAGTGCAATAAAATTAGATTTTGCAGAAGAGTATGGGCAAGATGGAACAATACACAAGCATTATTGTACTAACATTGACACTTTTCTTCCATGTGATTTTTCCTTGTTCCAGAATAATCGTCCAATTGATTTTATCATTACTATCTATGATCCGGGCACAGATTCGAGGACAAATCTTTTTCAAGAGAGGGATAATGATGTGATCCTAGCAGCATGGATTGATTTCGTTTGTTTAGGTTTATTTATTATTTATTTTCATATATAGAACCAACGTGAATATTGGTTCTTTAGGGTTATATTAGTCTTTTGACCTCTCTTAGGGTTTGAGTATGTTACTATTTAAACTCAAAAATACCTCTTAATGGGGAACCCTATTATTGGTGCGTGAATAGTAATCTTTTCTTGAGATTGAGAAAATTTTATCATCGTTCAGTGATTGAACAAAGACTTATCAAAGGGTTGTCATCCTTTGTGGCGTCCTATTTGCTGGCAAAATTCATCTGAGGCTATCTCCAAGGGTTTTCAAGGACAGGTTCTTTGGGGGTCTACGGGATCTTGGATCGGGTTTCTTCTGTTTCGGATCCTGTTTCGTATCACACGAGGACTTAAAACCTTTTGTTATCAATTTATGATGTTAAATGTTTACAAGTATCTAATGGATTGATTGTTTGATTGAGTGATGACTTTAAATTTAAAACAAGTAAATAAAATTGTTTGAAAGTAGATTGAAGAAAATTCAAATTTATAAAACTATCCAGGGTTGTGAATCCTTCTAATATCTTTTTAAAAGATGAAGTTGTTACTTTACGTTTGTGTAATATATTGGTTTATTAACCTGGAACACGAAATTATGTAAAAGCCTCTTCCGATGGTCAAATACGAATACCCAGTATAACCCAATTAATCATATTCCTATGTTATCCAAGTTATCTGAATTCATTAAGATTAAGTTCCAATTATGGCTACCCCCGCCCGACATGTATATTCATATCATGTAAGGAAATCTATTAAAGGATTATCTATCATCAAGGAAGATCGTGGGCTATTGAGTCTAAAGTCTTTAACCTAAAATATATTTTCCAAGTTCATTTTAAGTTTACCAGTTCAATTTTATTAATGGCCAGTTAATAAAAAGCATTAGGATTAAAGCTCAATAAATAAACATTTATATTACCCAAACTGTAATTTAACCCTTTATAAACCGGTGATATTGGATTTCATCACAACCCCATATAACTGGCTTAGTTACGACACATATTTACGGGTAGTAAAAACTTAAATAAAAGAAAAGACATAAAGTAAATGCTGGAAATTAAATTATTGGAAAGTAAATACTGGAAATTAAATTACTGGAAAGTAAATTACTGGAAAGTAAATGCTGAAAGTAAATAAAGTAAAAATACAAAAAAAAAAAATGCTGAGGTAAAATGATCATTTTTATTACTACTATTTTAGATATCTCCATTAATATAATATATTAACTTTGCGTGATAATTACCAACCAGCCATATAGACAATATCCTGATTAAGTCAAATTAATAATTAATTACCAACCGACCAACCAGGCGGTATCCATGCTTAGTTAGGTTAAAACCAATTTATAATTAATTATCAACCGACCAATATGGCGTTATCCTCGTTAAGTCAAATTTTAAATAGTTATTATATTATAATTAGAGAGATTAATCTAAATAGCAATAATAAAAGTTTTACCTTTTACCCCAGCAAATGGGAGTTACCTCCTTATTGCGTAAAAAGTAAAAAAAAAAAACTGAAAAGTAAAGAAATGAAAGTATTGTGCGTAAAAGTAAATTGCGAAAAGTAAAGACTGAAAAGTAAATAAAAGAAAGTGCGAAAGCGGAAATTAATTACTGAATGCTGTAAATAAACAAACAAGATACAATCTTCTTAGTTATTCTTAAGGAATTTCAAAGAAGAAATTATGAATTTACAAATGAAATGGCTTGGTATTTATAGGCAAAATTTTACCTCCATCAAATCATCCACCAAATCCATTATTAATTGCTCCATTAATTGTTCCACCAAATCCATTATTAATTGCTATCATGTTTGGTGGGAGCTTGACTATTTTTATTTATTTATTTATTTGCTTTGAAAATGACTTTAATAATTACACATAACACACTTCTGGATGTTTTATCAATTTCGGTCATGAAATCTTCAGAATTCGAAATTATTTTGTTCTTCAAAGTTGTAGATCTTTGAGTTTTTTTTAATCTGGAACTTTAAGCAGCTCAATCTGATATCGGAATAAAAAGTTATTCCCAAAATATGACAGTTGCGCAAAATTAGAATTTCCGAAACTGCACTTCGTTAGAACGCCATTTCAAGTTTCCAATCTCCAAAATTAATATGTCAAGTCCAATTTTTGCCCTTATTTGACCCACATTTTGTCCTAAATGATTTCATTGAGTCACAATATTATTTTATTTGCAAAATAAAATAAAACACATCAAAACGTTCACCAAACCCGAGAAACTAAACAAAATATTGAGTAAAAATGGCGGTAAATATTGATATATTTTCCGCTCATCACCCTCGCATTTGGTCTTCATGTGGTAATTCATGTTATAGTGTCGTGTCACAATTACTTTATGTTAAATTTCAGTAAATACTAGGGGTGAATAATATTTCGAGTCAAAAGTCGACCCGACCCGACCTGGTCGAGTTTCAGAAATTAAAATTATAATTTTGTGTCACATTAAACCCAACCCACAAATTCGGACTCAGGTCACGGGTTTAATATAAAAAAATCGGGGGATTTATGCTATATAAAGGCACTTCAAAATACCGCATCTCAACGACTCAAACTCTATTCTCCCCAATTTCTTTTCTCTTCCAAAAAGCTTTGGATTTACTGATAACTGATCTACATTGATTGAAGCCTCGAGCTCAAGACTCAATGTACTATATATTTCTCTTCTGATTTTCGGCCTTTGGTCTGGTGTGAATCTTTTTTGTTTTTTTGTTTTGTTTTGTTTTTTTTTTATCTTGTTCATTTATCTTCACTCATAAATCATCGGAATTCAACCATATCTGATAGCTGGTGCATTTTCTGTTGACATATTTATTTTGGAATTATTATTTTTTTGAATCTTGTTGCATTTTCAAATAAACATTGTGTAGAT
>SKCR01000244.1:0-54548 GCA_019454045.1 Zanthoxylum bungeanum
AGATAAGGTTGGCCTCTAGCAAAGCGCCATGCCTACCCAATTCTCCAGAAACAACCTTACAGGAATAAAGGATCTATATCAGGCGTAGTATACGTAGTATTGCGTATTTCTATCCAGTATCGAATGATCACGTGCTAGGCCTGGGGCTGGAATTGTGTCTACCCCGTACGAAGCACATGTCGGATGTCTGGTAACTAGTCTCTATAATCGGATAAACATGACCTTGTCATGTTATCCCGATAGTTGCAGCATTTAAGAGAACCAGTCCCGTATCCTATGTGACCATCATCTCCATATGACTGGAGTGACACTTCCGTCTTGACATCACACCCAACACACTACGATTCTCAATATACCCAGTATAGGCGTACACAGAACCTGTTAAAGCCCTGGACGACCTCAACCAAAGTATATTGATTGTCGTAAGTTTTAGCGGTGCAAGTTTCAGGTTAAGACCAAATACACCTACCCTGATTTCGGACTTCCATAGACACATAGTCATACTACCAATGGAATTCCGATGGGGTCTATTCTGAGCGAAGCTGTTTCCCGTACCATCGGTAAAAACACAACCTCTTATTACACTTGCATGAGTATCCTATACCCAAATATATGAGAACTATGCCATTGTGCCCTCACAACGCGCACAAGTGTAATACTAGTCTTTTACGTATTTATCGATGTCCAATCTCGATAATACTCTGACTAGGGATATTTAATGATTTATCCTTCGTGGACTGATACTGTCTCATATCATTCTCTGTCCAGGAACAAATTATAGGGACCTCTCATTATTTATACATCTAGGTGATCCAATCACAAAGGATAAGAGTGCAATCTCATTTGTCACATAGTTAATTTCTACAAAAACATCATGATCTATACAAATAGTGACGCTATGGGTCATAATTGTCCAACACACCAGAGCCGAACCAACTTGAAGAGACGGTGAATTATGTCAACAATTTCAACAGAGAGGGGAACAATCCATATTCCAACACCTACAACCCAGGGTGGATGAATCATCCTAATTTTTCATGGAGCAACAATTCAGGACAAAAGAACAATCCACCACCTAGATTCCAACAGTAAAACTATCCACCACCAGGATTTCAACAACAGAACAAAGGCCAGGAACATGAAAAAGAACAAGAAATGAAAGAATAGATTGCAGAGATGTTCAAAAGGCAACAAGCAGCATATGATGCTATCTTTCAGAGCCAATCTGCTTCCATCAAAGCACTGGAGAATCAAATCAGACAACTGGCCAATGTTCAAAGTTACAGACCGCCAGGTAATCTTCCCAGCAACACAGAACCCAATCCAAGGAACCGAGGGAAAGAGCAATGTCATGCCATCATGTTAAAAAGTGGTACTAAAATCAACAAAGATGTTGGAGCCAAAACAACTACTGAGGAAGTTCCAAAAGAAACAAAGCAATATATGGAGGAAAAAGAAGCAAATGAAAAAGAACAGATCACTCCACCTCCACATTTTCTTCAGCGTCTTCAGAAAAACAAACTGGACAAGTAGTTTGCTCGTTTCCTGGAGGTGTTCAAAAAGCTGCACATCAACATTCCACTTGCAGAAGCCTTGGAACAAATGCCCAACTATGTAAAATTCATGAAAGACATTCTTTCACGAAAACGGAGATTGGGAGATTACGAGACAGTAGCATTGATAGAAGAATGCAGTGCCATCATTCAGAGGAAGCTTCCCCCAAAGTTGAAAGATCCTGGCAGTTTCACCATTCCATGCATTATATGAGACATAACTTTGGTAAGGCTTTATGTGATTTAGGTGCAAGTGTTAACTTGATGCCTTTTTCTATTTTCAGGAAACTGCAGATTGGAGAAACAATGCCCACTTCAGTCTCTCTACAACTTGCTGATAGAACGCTCATATTCCAAGAGGCGTAGTTGAGGATGTGTTGGTCAAGGTTGACAAATTCATTTTCCCAGCAGATTTTATTGTCCTTGATATGGAGGAAGACGTAGACGTTCCAATCATCCTTGAGAGACCATTCTTGGCTACAGGTCGAACCATTATTGATATACAAAAAGGAGAATTAACCACGAGGGTACAGGACCAAGAGGTAACATTCAATGTTTTCAAGGCCATGAATTTCCCAGATGATGAAAAGAATGAGGAATTTTTCAGACTTGATGTGATACACAGTACCATTCAGAACTCCAATGCAATGCAAAGTTCTACTGACAAACTTAAAACATGTCAATTGCTTGTGGAGCCTGAAGATAAAGCATATTTTGCACTGAAAAAGCCAATTCTTGCACTATAAGCAACGGAAGAGAAAAAGTTCCACCAGCTCAACAAATTGGAGGAATTTCATAATCAGCCTTTTGAAGATGCCAAATTGTACAAAGAAAAGGCCAATAAGAGACATGATGAGAAGTTAGTGTGCATACAACTGGAACCAGGGCAGAAGGTACTGTTAAACAAATCAAGGGTGAAATTCTTCCCATGGAAGCCAAAATCACGGTGGTCAGGTCCATTTGTGATCACCAAAGTTTTACCAGATAGAGCCGTTGAGATACATGATCCCAACACCAACTAAACATTCAAGGTTAACAGTCAGCGTGTCAAGCACTACTGGGGAGAAACATTTGAGCGACAAAAAGAAAGTGTCACACTTTCAGATCCAGCCTAACGATCGAGAAGTCACGTATAGCTGACTACTTTAAACTTAGCGCTAACAGGGAGGCAACCCATGCAATTTGTGTATATATTGTGATTTGGTGTGATTTAATTTTGTGTGTTTAGTTTTTGCAGATTAAGACATTTCATGATGGAAGTTCTCGCAAAACTTCACAAGGAATTTCCTTCTCTCCCTAAAAACTCTCCGATGAAAGTCTACAAAGCTCGCTTAGAACGGATGAGATTACTAACGATCCATGGTGTTTCTAATGATATCCGTTGGGTAATTGAAGCACGGATTCGATTGGCAGGTGAGTCTTCTGAATCTTTTATTTCACATCTGCCTGGTATTGGAAGAAGCACCTATGCAAAGAAACATAGAGCTAAGAAAATGGGTGTTTGTTACAAATGTGCACGCTGGAATTGCGATACTCGTTGTCGTTATTTAGGAATGGTGTCTGATAATCGCGAAGATAAAATTAAATTCATTAGGGATGGCTTGAGTAAGGAGTATGTAGATAATATATCTTCGACTCTTGAGACGCATCCCAGTGGATATGTTCATATAGCCATTCGCAAATTACATACACAATTTTAAAAAGAAAGACAACAGTTAAGTCTCGGGAATCTGACTCAAAAAGACCTTGTTTGCCAATTTATAAGAAAATTGGATGGGAAGCTTGTCCCTGACGCATAGACGTCAATCAAGCGGCTACTTTACTTGTAAATATTATATCTCTTGTGTCTTTCTAATAATTGTAATTTTTTTTATTGTTTTCTTTTATTTTCTCCGACAGGATCCAGACCTTTTTTACTATCACGATTTATTTTAGTGTTAACTAATAATTGTCATTTGGCAGGTACTAGTGCTATTATTTTACTCACCCTTTTTCAGGTGTTATAAATTCAACTCATCATTGCACTTTTGAAGACATCCAAAGTAAAACATGGAAGTCACTTCAAGAACATGAGTTGAAAAAATCTGTGTGTTTTGCGGTACTAGTGTTGGTGTTAAGCCACAATACGTAGAAGCATCACAGGAATTGGGTCGAGTCTTAGCTGCAAGGAATATGCACTTAGTATATGGTGGAGGCAATCTTGGACTTATGGGGATCGCTTCAAAAACTGTATAGGAAGGAGGCAGTCACGTTTTAGGAATCATTCCAAAACCCTTGGCGGAGGCAAATCTTATTGGACCATCAAACAGAGATGAACTGATCGTGCCAGGTATGTCTGAACGATTGGTAGAAATGATTAATCGTGCTGATGCTTTTATTGTTTTACCACGTGGCTTGAGAACATTGGAGGAAATTTTTATAGTGTTATCTTGGGCGAACCTGAACATACACCAGAAACCGCTTGGACTGTACAATGTTGAAGGATTTTATGATTTTCTTTGTGTGTTTCTTGATGATGCCCGGAGAAATGGATTCGTGTCAAAACCTTAAAAGAACTCATCTTTACTGCTAGAACTGCTCCGGATCTAATAGACCAACTCTTAGCCTATGAACCACAAGTTGACCCTATCCTTTCAAAGATACATTGGTCCGAGGACGATCGTGGTAAGAGGCGTCGGATTAATCTGGATCTTAACCTTTAATTTCCTGTAGAATTTCAGCTAACCAGGTATTATCTTCTAAACTCTTCTTCTACTGTTTAAAACATTGGGGACAATGTCTCATTTAGGTTTGGGAGGGAATTAGTTGATCAGTACCTTGTTTTTAGTTTGTGTGTTGTTTTATTTTTAGTCCAAAAATTTTCAAAAATTACAAAATTATTTTGTGTTTTTTGTGTTTTTATTTTGACTAAAAATGTGAAATTGGTAAGAGATAGCTGTGTAAGGAATTTCCACTCCTGAGACGTATCTCAAACCATTTTTGAAACAAGTTAGTTTTTGTTTATTTTATTTTAAATTATTTAATTTTTAAATTCTCCATAAAACTGACTAAAATGGATCTTCATATGTTCAGTTAGCAGATATTATCAACATGCATTATAACATACGGACATTAGCTAAAATTGAAAAGTTTATAATATTCAATGCTCTAGTGTAATTGGAGGAAGCATCTCAAAAATTGATGGAGTAAAAAAAAAACATCTGAGATCCGAGTTATTAAGTCTGTAAGGGTGTTTTAACACCTAGTGCCCTAAAGCCAACTGGTTTGGGAGTCACTGGCCCAAAGCTCGCTTGGATCAAAGATGCTGCAAAATATATATATCTGAAGTCTGAGTAATTAAGTCCGTAGGGGTGTCTTAACACCTGGTGCCCTAAAGCCAACTGGTTTGGGAGCCACCGACCCAACACTCGCTACATAGATGGAAGATATTGTATAAATAAAAAAAATCAAAAATCAAAGAAAAAATCAGAAAAATGAGAAAAATTATTCCATTGCTACAAAAAAGTGTGAATTCTGATAAAACATTAGGACAAAAATATTACTCTCTTATCAACTGCATTTGTGGCTGTGTATATGGAGAATGGTAAATATAATCGGAGAATTTACCTATTCAGTAATTTTGAAAGAAAGAAAACAACTAGTAACTTGGAGTAGAAGTTTCACCTGATTAGTCACTAACTTCTTTATTCTCTTTTCGCTTGTCTTTTTGCTTTTGTGTGCATTAGTTTTTACTACATTTTTACTTTTGTAAAATGTTTGTGGATATCATTGCTGTAAACCCTCACGAGACTACAACTCGTCCACTAGGGACACCTAGGGTTTTAAAGGCTTGTTGCATACGCTAAATGCAACTGTGATCCCTACGAAAGTGGCTTAGTTAAATTTTATTTTAAAGATGTTTATGTTATTTTAATCTATGTTTTGCTCGAGGACTAGCAAAATGTTAGGTTTGGGGGTGTGATGAGTGGTAATTATATCACAATTTCCCACTCATTTAACCTAATATTTTGTATAGTTTCTTGAGTTTTGCGAATATTTTGATGTTTTTTGTGTTATTTTGTAGATAAATAAAGTTTCAGGACATTCTGGAGGTGATTTGGGACCAAAACAGTGAAAATTGAAAAAAAAGAACATTTTGGTAATTTTGGCGCGTCACGACGCGCAAGCTTTGGCGTCGCGACGCCTAACAAGTCAGAATTTGAGAAATTTGACTTTGCTAACATACGTCGTGTCACGTGTCACCATCACAGCCGATCTACTAACGTGCGATGTGCCACATGTCATCATCCTACGATGACGACAGTCACCATCGCCACGTGTCTGCCATGTCATCATCCACATCACCAGTTGACCGAGTCAACGTGCCATATCATCGCCACATCATCATCAACCAATCACAGCGTGCCACGTGTCATCATTCTATGGTGCCGACAGTCAATTTCGCCACGTGTCGCCACGTCAGCTCAATTTTTAACTCATTTATCCGAATTGACACGTGGCCGGTAAGAATCTGAAATCAGCAAATCACGAGCCGCCATATGTCGCATTCATTGAGCTCCCAACCGCCTTGCCACGTGTCACCTTATCACCTTATCCAGAATCCCACGCGACGAACCAGAATCTGCCACGTCGACAATCACGCGCGTCGCGACGCGGACCCCCTACTGACGCTATAAATAGAGCTCGAAATTTCAGTTTCAGATGTACCTTCCTCTCTAATTTCTCTGATGTAAATAGGGAGTTTTCTATCTAGTTTCTTTTAGATTTTAGTTTTGTAATTAATTTTGATTACGTTCTGTAATAATAGAAATTTACTTTCTTTACTTTTTACAGTTTTTACTATTCACCATGAGGAGGTAACTTCCCCCTGCTATGGTGAAATGTAATTCTTTTACTATTGCTATTTAGATTAATCTCCCTTAAATATAATATATTCACTATTTAAAATTTGACTTAAAAAGGATACCGCTATATTGGTCGGTTGGTAATTTATTTTAATCTGGTTTAAACCTGACTAATCAAGGATACCGCCAGATTGGTCGGTTGGTAATTAAATTTTCTTACCACCTATATGGCAGGTTTATTTTGGTTCTACCTTTATGGCTGGTTGGACTTAATTTTACTTAATCAGGTTACCGCCTATATGGACGGTTGGTAAAATAATCACAAGTTAATATATTATATTAAGGGAGATATCTAAATAGTAAATAGTAAATAGTAAAAGTTGATCCTTTTACCTTAGCATTTTATTTTATTGTAATTTACCTTTCAGCTTTTACTTTACCGCAATTACCTTTCAGCATTTTTACTTTATGTCTTTTACTTTTAAGTTTTTACTAGCCCTAGTTATGTGTCGTAACTAAGTTAGTTATCTGGGGTTGTGATGAATTCTAATATCACCGGTTTATAAGGGGTTATTTTATAGTTTGGGTAATTTAAAGGTTTACTTATTATGTCTTAAGCTTAATGCTTCTTGTTGTCTGATCACCAATAAGATTGATGTGGTAAATCTAAAATAAACTTGACAAAGGAATTTTAGGTTTCAGCCTTAGACTTAATAGCCCACGATCTTCCTTGAGGATAGATAACTCTTTAATAGATTTTCTTACAGGATAGACATATACATGTCGGGCGAGGGTAGCCATAATTGGAACTTAAACTTAATGAATCCAGATAATTTGGTTGACATAGACATATGGTTCAATTGGGTTAAACTGGGTATTTGTGTGTGACCATCGACATAGGCTTTTGCATAATTTAGTGTTCCAAGTTAGTAAACCAATTTATTACACAAACATGAAATAATCACTTCATCTTTTAAAAGACATTAGATAGATTCACTACCCTAGATAGTTTTTTTTAATATTGAATTTTCTTAAACCTACTTTTGTGCAATTTTATTTACTTGTTTTTAAATTTAGAATCATCACCATTTCAAATCAATTAATCAACCTGTTAGATACTAGTAATCATTTGACCTCATAAAATTAATAGATTAGGTATTAAGTCCTCATGGGATCAATACTTTTTATACTACTTGAACGACACGTATGCTTGCGTTATACATATTTGTTTACGCCGGTCAGATAATCACAGGTAAATCACAAGAGCTTCCTAAGAATGCATACCTGAGATGGCTCGGAAGTATCTTTGTTTCCAGTTGTGGTGGTTCTTCAATCGAGGGTATGATTCGTTCCTTTTTCGATAATTCCAAATTTTCCACCTATGGTGTTGATTTAAAGCGAAATGGTCTGTCAAGATAGTTGATACATTCCAGATTTTCATCATCTAACTCGCTGTCAGTCATGTTGGTGATGCAAGCTTCAAGTTTATCCGTGGGAGGTGGTAGTGCATCAGTATCCTAGATGATACTATCTACAACATCAATTCTGAAACATTCCGCCTCATTTTCATCACTCGGGAATTTCATGGCTTTGAAAACATTGAAGGTAACTTCTTGGTCCTGTACTTTCATGGTTAGTTCTCCTTTTTGTACATCAATAACAGTTCGATCTGTAGCCAAAAATGGTCTCATGAGGATGATAGGTACATCTTTGTCTTCCTCCATGTAAAGGATAATGAAATCTGATAAGAGAATGAGTTTGTCGACTTTGACCAGCACATCTTCAACTACACCTCTCAGAAATGCGAGTGTTCTATCAGCAAGTTACAGAGAGACTGAGGTGGGCATTTCTTCTCCAATTTGCAATTTCCTATAAATCGAAAAAGGCATCAAATTAACACTAGCACCTAAATCACACAAAGCTTTACCGATGTAATGTTCTCCTATGGTGCATAGGACAGTGAAACTGGCAGGATCTTTCAACTTTGGGGGAAGTTTCCTCTGAATGATGGCGTTATATTCTTCTGTTAATGCTATTGTCTCGTAATCTCCCAATCTTTGCTTTCGTGACAGAATGTCTTTCATGAATTTGACATAGCTGGGCATTTCTTCCAACGCTTCTGCAAATGAAATATTGATATTCAGCTTTTTGAAGACCTCCAAGAATCGAGCAAACTGCTTGGCCAGTTTTTTTTCTGAAGACGTTGTGGAAAAGATGGAGGTGGAGTGAATCTTTCTTGATCTTTTTCCTTTGCTTATTTTTCCTCCATCTGTGGAACTCCTTCTTTTGGAACTTCCTCAATGGATGTCTTGATTCCAACATCTTTGTTGATTTCAGTACCGCTTTTCAAGGTGATAGCTTGACATTGCTCATTCCTCTGTTCCTTGGATTTGGTTCTGTGTTGCTAGGAAGGTTATCTGGCGGTCTGTAACTCTAAGCATTGGCCAGTTGTCCCATTTGATTCTTCAGTGCTTTAATAGAAGCTGAATGGCTTTGATTCAGTGCTACTTGATTTTGAACTATAGCTGCTAAAGCATCATATTTTTCTTATTGCTTTTTGAACATCTTTGCAAACCAATCTTTCATTTCTGGTTCTTTCTCATACTCCTTGCTTTTGTTTTGTTGTTGGAATCCGGGTGGTGGATTGTTCTTTTACCCTGAATTGTTGTTCCATGAAAAATTGGGGTGATTCCTCCAACCTGGGTTGTAGGTGTTGGAATATGGATTGTTTCCCTGTCTATTGAAATTGTTGACATAATTCACCGTCTCATCATGTTGGTTTGTTTCTGATTCTGGTGCTCCTCCATATGGTTAACTTGTGGATCCAGCATTAACCTTCATGTTAAGAGTTTCTAGATTTTTGCAAATCAAATCCAGCTTGGCATTCATTGCTGTGTTGGCTCCAACATCATAAATTCCTACAATTCTTTGGATCATGCTCCTTTCTGTTGGCCACAAAGAATTTTTGTTGGCCATTTTTTCAATTAAGTCCCAGGCCTGATCTTCTCCTTTTTTCCATTAAAGCTCCTCCAGCAGTAGCATCAATTGTAGTTCTAATTAATCCAGAAAGTCCATTGTAGAATGTTTGGACTTGTAGCCACTTTGCAATCTCATGGTAAGGATATTTTCTGATCAAATCCTTGTATCTTTCCCAAGCTTCGCATATGGATTCTAAGTCATGTTGTACAAAGGATGTGATGTCATTCCCCAACTTTGCAGTTCTAGCTGGTGGAAAATACTTTGCAAGGAATCTGGTGGCTAGAGTGTTCCAAGTTCTGATGGAACCTACTGGTAGTGAATGTAGCCAAGCTTTAGCTTTTTCTTTCAATGAATATGGGAAAACATGCAGTCTCATTGCTTCTTCAGCTGCTCGGTTGTAATTGAATGTGCTGTAAACTTTCAGGAAGTTTCTGATGTGGGCATTAGGATCTTCAGTTGCATTCCCCCCAAACTGAGCTGACTGTTGTATCATTTGAATGCATGTTTTGATGTCACACGCATTTACTGGTAAGGGAGGAAGTACAAAACAGGAAATGAAGCCGTCAACCACCGGAATAGTTCTGTCTCGAATGGGAATTGGTGGTGCAACTTCAAAAGGTTCAGGTTCCATGTTGATTAGTGCTTCTTGACCTTCTCGTATTTCCCTTCTCAACTGTCTGATAGTTCTTTCAATTTCTGGGTCAAGCGGTCAGATTTCAAAGCTTCTGGTCCGTCTCATGTAGTGTCTGGGAACCTGAAACACAAGAAAACAAAAACAATAAGTAAAAAGAAATTAGATATAAGTAACGGTGTCTAACCCTAAAACTAATAGTGAAAGATAAATAAGTCCTCGGCAACAGTGCCAAAAACTTGACCGGCGTAATCACACACGTATAACGCATGCGCATGTATCGTTGAACTAGTATAAAAAGTATCGTTCCCACGAGGACTTAATACCTAAGCTATTAATTTAGAAGCCAAATGTTTAAGAGTATCTAATAGATTGGTTGTTTGAATGGATGGTGACTTTAGACTAAAACAAGTAAATAAAATAGCGTGAAAGTGAATTAAAGGTAAAATCAATATTATTAAACTATCTAGGGCTGTGAATCCTTCCAATATCTTTAAAGATGAAGTGTTTATCTCATGTTTATGTAAAAGCCTATGTCGATAGTCAGATGCAAATACCCAGTGTAACCCAATTAATCATATGTCTATGTCAACCAAGTTACCTGAATTTATTAAGATTAAGTTCCAATTGTGGCTACCCCCGCCCGACAGGTATAGGTCTATCCTGGAAGGAAATCTATTAAGGGGTATCAAATCCTTAAGGGAGATCGTGGGCTATTAAGTCTAAGGCTGAAACCTAAAATTCTTTTCTCAAGTTTATTGTAAGTTTACCAAATCAATATTATTAATGGTCAGTTAACAAGAAGTATTAAGCTTAAGACTTAATAAATAAACCTTTATATTACCCGAACTATAAAATAACCCCTTATAAACCGGTGATATTGGATTTCATCACAACCCCAGATAACAGGTTTAGTTACGACACATAATTAAGGCTAGTAAGAGCTTAAATAAAATAAATGACATAAAGTAAAAGCTTGAAAATTAAAAAAGTACAAATACAATAAAAGAAATAATGGGTTTAGAGGATCCACTTTTATTACTTCTATTTTAGATATCTCTCATATTATAATAAATTAACTTTGAATGATAATTACCAACCGGCCATATAGGCGGTATCCTGATTAAGTCAGATTTATAATTAATTCCAACCGACCATACGGCGGTATCCAGTTTAGTCAGGTTAAAATCAATTTTATTAAGTCCAACCGACCATAAAGGCGGTATCCCATTAAGTCAGGTTTTTAATAGTTTATATATTCTAATTAAGGGATATTAATCTAAATATTAGTAATAAAGGTTTAACCTTTTACCCCAGCACAGGGGAGTTACCACTTCATGCTAAAAAATAAAATAAAGACTGAAAGGTAAAGAAAAGAAAGTACTATTGCGTAAAGTAAATAAAATTAAATACATAAAGCTATAAATAAAAAGCAAGATACAATCTTCTTAGTATTCTTAAGGAATTCCTTATAGAAAAGTATGCATTTACAACTGAAATCGGCCTGAATTTATAGGCATTCATGGGTCTCATGCGTCACGACGCACACAACCTTTCGCGTCGCGACACGTCGTTGATTTGCGCCACGTGGCGCGCAGCTTCTGGAGATGAAGACACTTGGTTGTCGACAGAATTATTGGCTCAGCGTCGCGATACGTAAGGGTGTACGCGTTGTGACTCTGACATCAGCAAATATGTGGATTGTCAGCAGCATGAGATGATGACACGTGTCCGGCGCACGTTAGCAGATTTGATGTGATGTTGACATGTGGCAGGCGCATGTTAGTAAAGGCGCATGATAGCAAAACTTCTCTGATTGTGATACGTGTCTAACGCATGTTAGTAGTCTCCGATGCATGTTAGCAGACGGCGTATTTTTGCACGGCGCATTATAGCAGGAAAATTACATTTTTTTGCCATTTTTGTCTGTTTTTCGCAGTTTTGGCCCCGAATTGATTCCAGAGAGTCCAGTTGTTTTATTTATCTACAAAATACCTCACAAGACTCAAGAAACTATACAAAATATTAAGTCAAAAGGATGGTAAATATTGATATATTTACAGCTTATCAGCGGATAAAAATATAGAGAACAACCCACGTCAGGTGGCAATCAGAGATTATTTTAAACCAGTCATTGACGATAACTGTACTGGGATTGCGCACCCACCAATCGATGCCAAAAATTTTAAGCTAAAACCTGCATTTATCAATAAAGTGCAAAAGAACCAGTTTAGGGGTTCAGTTGTAAAGGATCCCAACGTGCATTTACGGATGTTCTTGGAGATGGCAGATACAATAAAGATAAATAGAGTCACTAAAATGACCATCAGGCTACGCTTATTCATATTCTCTTTAAGGGACAAGGTGAAGGATTGGCTGCAATCAATACTGATGGGGAGCATCCTAACATGGCAGGATATGGCTATAAAATTTCTTACTGGGTTCTTTCCACCCGCTAAATCAGCCCAACAGAGAACATAAATAAGCATATTTAGGCATTTGGAGAGTGAGAATTTGTGCAAGGCCTGAAAGCGCTTTAAAGATCTACTTATGAGGTTCCCACAGTATAATTTTGACGACTGGGTTCAAATTCAGTTATTCTACAATAAGTTGAATGGTCCAAACAGAACCATGGTCGATGCAGCTACTAGAGGAATCATGTTCAAGAAATCTACTGAAGATTCATATGCTCTGCTAGAGGAGATGGCCATTAACAATTTCCAATGGCCAAGTGACCACTCTACTGTGACTAAGGTGGCTAGTATATATGAGGTGGATCCTATTATTGCACTTACAGTTCAAATGTCATCCCTCACGACTCATCTAACAGCATTGACCAACCAACATGGCCAAACATCTATTGAAGCTATTCCTGTTAATAAAATGATCTTACCTGACGGAGGATATGAGCAAGTCCAATATGTGAACAATCAGAACTTCAACAACTATAGAGGCAATCATATGCCTAACTATTACCATCAGAACTTGTCATATGCCAATGCAATAATGTCTTGCAACCTCCTACTGGCTATAATAATCAAATAGCTGGGCAGAAATCTTCCTTAGAAGACCTCATGAGCACTTTGTTAATAAAACTTCAGAGAGGTTTGAGAAGAATGAGTCGAGACTGAACAATATTGAAACACATATGGGCAATATAGGGGAAACGATAAAGTCCTTAGAAGTGCAGATTGGACAGATTGCTTCTTCCAAGGCCAATCAACAGAAAGGGGTGTTTCCTAGTAATATTGAAGTCAGAACCAAATAGCAGTGTCAAGCCATAACCCTCAGGAGCGAAAAAGAGATTAAAGACACCTCTCAGGACTTAGGCAGTAAAGAAAAAGAAGCGGCATTTCAGGAGGAAACAGTAACAGAAGAAGAGAACGGTGCAGTAGCTCCTCCATATAAGCCACCATCCATTCCAAAGACACATTTACCATACCCTCAGCGCTTTCAAAAGAAGAAATTGGATGCTCAGTTTGCTAAATTTCTAGATATCTTCAAGAAGATCCATATCAACATTCTCTTCACAAACGCTTTGGAACATATGCCCAATTATGTGAAGTTTATGAATGAGGCGATGTCCAAGAAGAGGAAGCTGGCAGATTTTAAAACAGTAGCATCCACAGAAGAGTGTAGTGTTATCATATAGAAGAAGCTTTCTCAAAAATTAAAGGATCCTGGCAGTTTAACCATACCGTGCACTATTGGGAATCGATACTTTGGTAAGACACTATGCGATTTAGGTGCTAGTATCAATCTTATGCCCTTATCCATCTATAAATAATTGGACATAGGAGAGCCGAAGCCAACCACTGTCACATTACAACTAGCAGATAGATCTTTCACCAACCCACGGGGAATAGTAGAGGATGTCTTGGTTAAGGTGGATCAGTTTTACTTTCATGCAGATTTCTTTGTTTTTGATATGGAAGAGGACCATGACGTCCCAATCATCCATGGGAGACCTTTCTTGGCAACAGGCAGAGCAATCATTGATGTGTAGAAAGGTGAACTCGAAATGAGAGTTCAAGATAAAGAAGTCATCTTTAGTGTTTTCAGAGCCATGCCAAGTCCTCAATGTGATGAAGAATGTCACAGGGTAGATATTTTAGAAAAAGGAGTTACAAACCCGCTGGGTGAATCAATATTTCAGCACCCTACGAGCATAGTGCAGCCGTGCATAAAAGAAGATTCTCCGCTACTAATCTTTAAACCGATCCTAAAGTGTCACAAAAGAGAAAATCAATAGTCAGTGCTCACTTGAAAATGATCCCTGGAAAGCTAAAAAGGTGGACGAACCAAGTTTTCCACATATGCAGTCCAAAATTCCAACCATCAGTAGACCTTGGAGGATCATCCATGGATAAATTGCCACAGTCTACCAAGCTATCTTTTTCATGTCATAACGATCGGTGGATACCAAAGAAAAAGGCAGATGAGACTACTACTCGGTCCGCTACATTGAAGCTACCATGACCATTTGGGTGATAACATCTGGTTGAAGATGTTAAACTTAGCGCTAGCGGTGAGGCAACTCTTGTATTTGTTTATTTTTATTTTCTTTACTTGATTTTTATTTTATTGTGTGCTATTTGATTATTTATTAGTTTGCATGTATTTATGTAGGTAGCACAACCCACACAGCTTGTGCAACCAAATTTTGACTAGTATGAGCCTGATCAACTCCATGCACTGTAGTGTTATTTCTCACTCTTGTTTCTTTATGTTTATCTTAGATTAAGGACAATGCAATTTTTAAGTTTGGGGGTGTGTGCATGTAGTGATAGTTCTTGCTGTTTAAAAAAATTGTAATAAATATTTTTTTAATCCTTAATAGTGAAACATAAGTCTAATGATGTACATGGAATCCATTTCGGAATTCATGGTATCTTGCCATAAACCGGAGTCGATACCTTGTATCGCTTCCTCATACGTAGCTGGCTCGTCTTCCTCAATAAGATTAATATCCACATGAGGTGAGATCAGAAATCCATACATCTCAGGTTGTTTTCTGACTCTCTCCGACCTACGCGGTCCTTGTGTATTCGAAGATTATGGTACAGTCTCATCCCTGATGGACTGTTCATTTTCCGTTGAGGATTCTATGTCAGGAACAGTATCACTCTGATTTTCATCGAGTTCCACTTTCCTCCCACTTATCACTGCATTTAGGAATTCCTTCTCAAGGAAAATCGCATGTAGAGAAACAAATACTTTGTTCTCTTGTGGGTGATAGAAGTAATATCCTTTGGGTTTCCCTAGGATATCCTACAAATAGGCATTTATTCGATTTGGGTTCTAGTTTGGTACCTTCCAAATGTTTGACGTATGCCCAGCAACCCTAAATCTTCAGGAATGAGAAACTCGGTTTCTTTCTTGTCCATATTTCATATGGAGTCTGTTGAACAAACTTTGACGGAACCTTATTCAAAATAAGTATTGCACTATTCAATGCATATCCCTAGAAGGAAATTGGTAGCTTTGTGCGACTCATCATTGACCTTACCATCTCCAACAAAGTTCGGTTTCTCCATTCAGACACACCATTTAATTGAGGTATTTCGGGAGGAGTCCACTATGAAAGAATACCATACACTTTCAAGTAATCGAGAAACTCATTGCTTAGTATTCTCCACCACGGTCCGACCGTAATGTTTTAATACTTTTAACCGGTCTATTTTTCTACTTCGTGTCGAAACTCTTTGAATTTCTCAAAAGTTTCTGACTTGTGTCTCATAAGATACACATAACCATAATGCGATGCATCATCCGTAAAGGTTACGAAGTATTCATATCCACCTCTAGCCTGGCTAGACATGGGGCCCACAAACGTCAGTATGAACTAGGGCTAACAGTTCGGTGGCGTGTACACCTTTACCGCTAAAAGGTGATTTAAGCATCTTGCCTAATAAAAAAGATTCGCATATGTCATGTGAATTTGGATCAAATCCGTCCAAGTACCCACTCTTCGAAAGTGTGGATATATGTGTCTTGTTTATATGTCCTAGGCGACAATGCCACATATAAGTTTCATCTTTGTTACTTACTTTAAGCCTTTTGTTTGTTACATTATATGTTTGAGATTGATTTATATTCAAAATATAAAGACCATTATTTGCATCAGCTGTGCAAATTTCTATATCATTTTTATACATAAAACACCCAGTGTTTCTAAATACAAAAGTATACCCACATTGGGTTAACATAGATACAGAAATTATATTCCTAGTCAAACTAGGTACAAAATAACAGTTTATAAGTTCAAGTACATGCCCCGAGGGCAGTTCCAAAATATAAGTCCTAACAGCCAAAACGGTGACTCTTGTCCTATTTCCATCTCGGAGGTCTATCTCTCATGAGGCCAGTCTCCTGCTAATCTGCAGATCATGCATATCACTACATATATGAGTACCACAACCAGAATCAAAAATCCAATTTTTAAAACTAGAAGTAGACATGTTTATTTCTATAACAAACATACATGTAGTCGGTGCCTTGCCCGCTTTAATCTCCTTCATGTGTGCCTTGTACTCGCGGCAATCACGCTTCCAGTGACCCCACTTCCTGCACTGCAAGCATACATCTTGGGATTTATCCTTGGGTTTCCCAGAACCCTTTGACGATTTGGCCATGCCCTTCTCCTTATGTTTCTTCTTTTTAACACCTATAGTCGCCTTGGGCCAAGCCCTCGGAGTCTGAGATGTTGAAGCATAGTGCGTGTAGGCATTGCATTTTTGCATGTGAAACCCGATGATGAGTCTCAGTTGGAGGCACTACCTTTTTAGTTAAGGATATTACGGGAAATGGTCGTCGGAAGGAATCGGTATTTCGTTAGATCCTTGTTCACTTATTTAGCGAAGCTCACTTGTTGGACCTCCGTTTAGATCACCTTTGGCCCAGAAAAAAAAAAAAACCAAACCCTTTTTAATCAAGCCCACACCACATCTAGCCCAAACGCCCACCATGACTAGGCCCACACCCCCATCACCCAAAAATTACAACACCAAATTAAATAAAATATTATTAAATATTAATTAGATAATGTAATTGAATTAAATAAAATAATTAAACCATTTACCAATTAAATAAAACATAAATATAATCATACCTAATTTAGATAAATCAAATATATTAACTTCCTAATTAAATAAAATCATATGATAAATTAAAGAAATATCATGCCTAATTAAATCATTCATAACCAATTTAAATATATTGACTTCCTAATCTAAACCAATCTTGTCTCCATCAAATCCATTATTTCCTTCTTAAACACTAAATCAAATCCCTTCCTTATGAGACAAAGAGAAGCCCTAGCCCTTCTCTATATAAACAAAGCCAAACCAAGCCTCTCCTCTCCTCTCAATTCACTCCCAACTCTCTCCAACCTCTTACAATTCACGGCAATAGCAACAAGAAGCAACACAAAACAATTATCTTCATCTCCGTCACTCCATAGCCGAAAATATCACACGCCCCTAAACCCCACACATCACCAAAAATCTCCCCCATACAGCAGCCTTCCATCACCGAAAATATACCCCAAACAGCAGCCCAAATACAACCCCCAATAGCAGCTAAAGAACGCCTGAATAGCAGCCCCTTTCCACCGAAAACAGCAGCCCGTGCACCCCCCCTAAAACACACCTGAGCAGCAGCCCAAATCACCCCCAAAATAGTAGCAAAAATCCTCTTAAAACAGTCCCTAAAATCCTTAAAATAGTAACATAAAAAACAGTCCTTCCTTAAAATAATCACAAAAAACTGCACTTAAAACCTTTAAAAACACCCAAAACAGTCCGTTGAAATGTCAAAACAGTGACCTGAACAGCGAGCAGAAAATACAGAGGAAACGCAGCAAAACGGATGCCAACCAGCAAGCAAAACAGTGAGCTAAGATGCTAAACCAGTGAACCGGAGAAGTTGAGGAGCTTTTACCCTTCCGATCTCCGTGAAACGCACGTCTGAAAGTCGGCAAAAAAGGTTAGACCTGAGGGTATTTTCCACGTTCGTTTTCTGTTTTACTTTATTATTCATTAAGTATTATTCGCATGATTGTTATGTTAAAATGCATGTTGTGGCCCTTGAGTAGATAAATATGCATGGATTATGAATATTGTATGTTGTGGCCTTGGAATAAAATGAAAGATGTGTCTATCGGATGGAAACCCAGACATAAATTTCATAGCCGATTCCGAATGGATGGTAGTATGATCTGTACTCGGGATACAACTCCACGTATCGCTTGAGTAATCGGCATTTTCTTTTGTTTTATGTTGCTTTGATTTATTTATTATTCGTCATTTAAATTCCACATGTTACTTGTTTATGCATGATGCGATCGAGCGCATGGGTTTAGTAAATCGGATTAAAGGTCCCCTATTTAGAGGGGTTAAAACCCTTTACCACGATGCTTTGCCGCGCCGGTTGATGTGTGTTCGGTTGAATGCAATATATGTTCAATCGGGCATACTAATTTTGATATTATTGTCTTTATTCTTTGTATGCATGATGCGATCGAACGCATGGGCTTAGTAAGTCGGATTAAAGGTCCCCTATTTGGAGGGGTTAAAACCCTTTACCACGATGCTTTGCCGTGCCGGTTGATGTATATTCGGTTGAATGTAAGATGTGTTCAATCGGGTATATGAAGTTTCATATAGTTACCTTTGTCTTTGTACGCATTGTAATGAAAAGTGCATGGGCTTATTGTGTTGGACTAAAAAGGTTCTCCATTTGGGGGAAGAAAAGCTTAAAAGGCTACCTTTACCACGATATTAGCCGCGTCTTTCATATATTGATGGCATCATCTACCCCTGTCTTGGCTCGATCTATTACCATTGGTACATCCATATTATTAGCCCTTGCACTTTCCTTTGTCCACACATAAACCATAACCCTCATTCACGTTAAGACCTAAGCCTCTTCACGCTAATCACACCTTCACCCACTTAACGCCACCAATGAGCCATCACGTCTCTAACTTCATCCATAGCCTCTCATGTACCCTTCAACTTAGGCCTCTATCTTACGCCACTGCCCTAGCCTTACACTCCCCCTCTGACCTGCCCACGCCACAATACACGAGCCAGCAAACACCCTTACAAACACGCCATCTTACGCCACTACCATTCATCCTCTCGCACAAGACTCACCTCAGCAACCCATTAGCAGTAAAACACTTTCACAAACCGTGAACCCATCACGTCAAAACACAAATAAATCAGCACCATACTGCCTGAATCACGCACAAACACCACTCATCCATTGTCCCTCATTCGCAAGCCAACTATACCATTCATGCATGTATTATGAAATCCCATATGGTCATCTTTATCTTTGTACACATCGTAATGAAAAGCACATTTATTCCATTGGTTGCATCACTTACCTTAGTCTTGGCTTAACGTATTACAATTCATATATCAATGTCACGATAGCATTTGAGTATTATTTCTTGTGGTATATCGGATGGAAAGCCATACATAAATTCGGTAGCCGATTCCGAATGGACGGTAGTGCGGTCTGTACTTGGGATACAATTCCACGTACCACTTGGAAAAGTGCTCACATGTGTGTTTGTGTCCATATTAGTTATCTTCTTTTGCACCACGTCATAGCATGCTTACTTTAATGCCTAATTGCATCCTTAAGTGTCTTTTTGCATTATGTACTTAGTTGACTCTTTTATTTGCGCATGGACATGTAATGGCTATTTGTATATGCTTACGCACGTATAAGTATGATATGTCTATGAAATCACATGTTCGCCATTATTTGATTCGCTTTTATGTGTGCTTGAGTGGTTAGTGTGTACTTGTGTTTCCATTAATACAATATGCCAATGAAGTTGTATGTTCGTTGCTACTTTGACGTACTTTCAAGCATGCAATCTTAGATGTAAGATATGCAAATTTAGGTGTAAGTTTTATTTTTGTGCATATGAACTTAGAAGCATATGATACTCTTGGAAATAAGTGTTACTTAAGCTTGATTAAATTATTACACAAATCCTTTCGTTACAAGTGACATAAGTAAGGGACCATTCTGAACCTAACGGTTTGAGGTCTTCCCTCGCGAGGGGTGAGTGCGGCCTTAAATCTCATTTTCCCGGTTCACACCGGGTGGCGACTCCATTATTCTCCGGTTTAGTCCCCGTGGCTACTCCGTACTCCCGACTAGGCCGCGAGCCTAGAACAGCATGCGTCGTCCAGTTTCTGTGTCCCACAGTCTGGCGACTCCACTGGGGATAGAGAATCAGCCCCGAAATATTGTCTTGTAATGTTTGGATTTATGTTCTAATTGACCGTGTCTATAGTGGATAAAATGGGGGTTTAATCAAAGGCATTTTGAGGCTAGGTAATAGTTTGGTGTCTTCCTTCATTCACTACCTTCCTAGAAGGAAAAGCTGTGAAGGCACCTATATAGCCATCTACCCGTAGCCTATTTTGATGAACTAATTTGGAGGACTCGTTGTTTATTCCTGTCACCAAGCGATAAGAGCCTAAGAGGCTAGGGTACTTAAGAGAGCCTCGCTCCACCCTCCCTCTGGGGAATCTACACGGAAATCCATTTGACAGTCAGTCACACACCATGGCTCATTGGCACGTACCTTAGTGTATAAAAAAGGGTGCGCTCACTTGGTCGCTCGAACCCTTGATTGGGGAGACCTAGTTGTGGGCCATCCTTCATCGGTGAGAGCCTTTGTCTACACTCTTGCCAACCCACTCATAGACGGGGTTGTATGGTTAAAGTAACAATTATTTCCTTGAGTATGTGCTTGTGGACCATCCTCATTTGGATGCATTTGACTATTGTCAGAAATACGAACTTGCTGGACCATTTAAACTGGGGCGAGTTCGTATCTTATGACCATTAGGCCCAAAGCTTCTGAAATATTGATAGGCCATTTTGTAGAAATCATTGTTTTATGTTTGCATTATCTTTCTTTTATGCTTGTGTTTGGGAACATCGTCGTTTGGATCCATTTGGACCATTTGTCATGGGATATGGGCTTGTTGGGCCATTTAAACTGGGACAAGAACGTATTTTATGACGATTGGGCCAAAGGCTTCTAAGTGATTGATGGGCCACTTTGTGCTTGTGTTCGGAACATTACCATTTGGATTTAGTTGGGCTCCTTGCCATGAGATGTGAACTCGTTGGGCCATTTAAACTGGGACGAGTTCAATCATATGACAGTTAGCCCAAAAGCTTCTAAAATGATAACGGGCCGATTTGTTTGAAAATTTTAGTTGATTTAGTATGTTATATATGTTACATGCATCTCGTGCACCTCACACATACATATATCATGTTAACACCCTCTATGTCTTAGAAAGGCATCATAGATTCCTGTTGGGTTAGAAAAGAGGGAAGACTCACCAAAATACCGAGAACAGACATGAGTGAATCAGATATTGAGGTATCCTGTATGGATCAGTTGGAAAACAGTCTCACCAAGATTACTGAACAGTTGCAAGCCTTGACTACTGCTGTGGCTGGTATGGCTGTGCCCCGTGCTGGGGGGAATTCTGAGAATGTGAGGCGTGAGGAGCCTCTGAATGGGTTGGGGATGATATCCCCACTTTTGATGATGATATGTCAAAGTATGCAGCAGGCAGAGTATCCAGGTCTCAGACAGAGTTACAGAAGCTCCGGGATCAGGTTGAGTCAGTTACCCACAAGATGAGGGGTAAGAATGAGGATTTGCTGGATTATGACACGCTGACTTTCAAGAACAGTTTTCGGCACAATTCAAGATGCCCGACATGGCTAAATTTAACGGGAATGGGGATCCAAGGGTGCATCTCCAACAATTTGTATCATCCATGAGTTCAGTTGGCCTATCTCAGCGCCAAGTGCAGAAGATGTTTGGAATGTCGCTCGAGGGAGCTCTCGTGGTGTGGTACCACAGTTTGGAGAAGAAAGTGAAGGAAGATTGGATGGAGTTGGCTGATGCCTTCCTGAAGTAGTATGTCATTGACCTAGAGATCGATCTGTCACTCTACGATCTGGAGAATGTTAAGCAAAAATCGGAGGAGAGTTTTAAGGAGTATGTGGACCGATGGAGAGGTCAGTTATTGAAAATGCAGACTAGGCCCTCGGAGAAGGACCATATTAAAATGATCATCAAGGGCACCAAGCCCTCCACCTTTGGGAAGCTAAGGAGGATGACCTCTATGATTACTGATTTTCGGCAGTTGAGGGAAACTGTCATGGATATTGAGGAAGAATAGGTCGAGAATAGAAAATTCTATGGTCTGAACAGGAGGCCCATTGGGGGGACATCGGGAACAAAGCCTGTTTCTGCCGAGATTACCGCTATCTGGAACCGGAGATTCTCCAATTGGATAGACCCTTGTCCAAAGTATTGGAGAAGTTGAAGAGACAAGGACTTCTGACACCCCTAGAAGCCAAACCATTACCCAACCCCCCACCATCACATTATAACCTAAGCCTTTACTGTCACTTTCACCAGCAAAAAGACCATGACACCGACAATTGTGCCCGACTCCGCCATGAATGATCCAAGACCTGATAGACTCCAAGAAAATACCTAACCCGGAAATAGAACAGCCTGACACACACAGAAACCCCTTACCCAACTACCGTGTCGTACCTCCACCAACCTATATGATCAATTCTGGCCTCCAGAAGACTTTGTCCTAAAATCCTTTCACCCTCAAGCCTTTTACCTGGGAATCTAGGATAACGAAGATGAAACTGAGCAGGGGAAGAACTTTTGGCTTGATTTCTCTAGCAGTGATGAGGAAGAAGTGAGGGGAATGACGTGCAGCGGTCATTTTTACAATGATATGGCAGAAAAGGGTAAGGAAGTTTTGACAGATGGCAGAGAAGTGGTTGATAATACAGAAGTTACTGAAGGAGATACAGTGCTGAGATAGTTGAAGAATACCCGAGCACAAGTGAGTATCTGGGATTTGTTGTGTGAGTCTAAGGAGCACAGGTGGGCCATGGTTGAGGCCTTAAGTAATATAGTGGTAACGGAAGACGCCAACCCTGCAATGTTTGTTGGGTCAGTTCAGAAAGAAGCTTTGCAGATATCTTTTTTTGAGGATGAACTCTCGGTGGATGGGAGAAATCATAATAGGCCTCTAATTATAAGGGCCGAGGTGAAGGGCAAGAGAACTTCATGTGTGATGGTGGATGACGGTTCGTCCATCAATGTGTGCCCGCTGAAAATTCTGGCAAGATTGGGTATGAAAGCGACAGACTTGGACCCCTACAGCATGACAATTAAGGCTTATGATGACAGTAAAATGGAGTTGAGGGTACTTTTGTGGCTATGGTCAAGGTAGGCCCGATTGAAGATGAGGTTGAGTTCACAGTACTGGACATCCCGGCTATTTTCGCCCTATTGTTGGGAAGGCCTTGGTTTCACAAACTTGGGGGTGTTCCTTCCACTTTACATCAGATGATCAAGTTCCCGTAAGAGGGAAAAGTTGTTACTATCCGAGCTGAGGTAGATAACGTCGTGGCTGCTTTAGAGATACAACCTTTCACGAGGTTTCAAGTGTCGGCTACTTTTGAGGAGTGGGTGGATCCTAGGGTGGCTATGATCATGAAAAAAATGAAGTTTGAGCCGGGTGAAGGTTCAAAATTACCAGATTTCAGAGGACAGACTACTCGGAAGGGTTTGGGGTACAAGTCTGATGGCAGAGAAGTGGTTGATAATACAGAAGTTACTGAAGGAGATACAGTGCTGAGATAGTTGAAGAATACCCGAGCACAAGTGAGTATCTGGGATTGTTGTGTGAGTCTAGGAGCACAGGTGGGCCATGGTTGAGGCCTTAAGTAATATAGTGGTAACGGAAGACGCCAACCCTGCAATGTTTGTTGGGTCAGTTCAGAAAGAAGCTTTGCAGATATCTTTTTTTGAGGATGAACTCTCGGTGGATGGGAGAAATCATAATAGGCCTCTAATTATAAGGGCCGAGGTGAAGGGCAAGAGAACTTCATGTGTGATGGTGGATGACGGTTCGTCCATCAATGTGTGCCCGCTGAAAATTCTGGCAAGATTGGGTATGAAAGCGACAGACTTGGACCCCTACAGCATGACTATTAAGGCTTATGATGACAGTAAAAGGGAGTTGAGGGTACTTTTGTGGCTATGGTCAAGGTAGGCCCGATTGAAGATGAGGTTGAGTTCACAGTACTGGACATCCCGGCTATTTTCGCCCTATTGTTGGGAAGGCCTTGGTTTCATAAACTTGGGGGTGTTCCTTCCACTTCACATCAGATGATCAAGTTCCCGTAAGAGGGAAAAGTTGTTACTATCCGAGCTGAGGTAGATAACGTCGTGGCTGCTTTAGAGATACAACCTTTCACGAGGTTTCAAGTGTCGGCTACTTTTGAGGAGTGGGTGGATCCTAGGGTGGCTATGATCATGAAAAAAATGAAGTTTGAGCCGGGTGAAGGTTCAAAATTACCAGATTTCAGAGGACAGACTACTCGGAAGGGTTTGGGGTACAAGTCTGATGAAGAAAAGCCAAAGGTCAAGAAAAAGGTCCTGAAACTGATGGAATGTTTTGTGAAAGCTTCAGGATATCAAGGGGAGCCCGAACTTATGGAAGTCAATGGAATTGTGGTACCTGGGTTTGAGATCTTCCAGGATATGTTGGGTAAAAAGCCGATAGTTGAAGAAATTATGAAGAAAGAAGAAGAGATTTGGGAAGGAGAATCGATGAGGTTGGAGAGCCTAACTCTGGGAGAGGACAAAAAGCCTGAGGAAAACCTGGTTGCAGAGGAAGAAGTGTCTATAGATGATGAAGACATTTACCTTCCTGATTTGTTTGAATGTACTTCCGCATTATCCAATAATAAAGACATTTCTTTTGCTTACTTGCCTGAGTCATTTCCATTTACTCTGCACGAATCAAGCATATTTGATATCAGTTCGGCTAGAACGACTGCATTTAACTTGGGTACGCTTGAGAACCCCAAGGAAATTCTGATTGCAAGTGAAGTTACTTCCGAAGAGAGGGAGAAACTAGAAAAAGTGTTGGTCAGATATGCCAAAGTGTTTGCTTGGTCCTATGAGGACATGCCTGGGGTAGACAGAAACATTGCCCAGCACACAATACCAACTTATCCGAATATGAGGCCAGTAAAACAGAAACTCCGACGGATGAGACCAGAATGGGCTGAGAAAGTCAGAGAGGAAGTTAAGAAGCAGATAGATGTGGGGTTCCTGGAAGTAGTAAAGTATCCTGAGTGGTTGGCTAATATAGGTCGGTGCCAAAGAAAGACGGGAAGTTCAAAATGTGTGTAGACTACAGAGATCTCAACAAGGCTTGTCCGAAAGATGATTTTCCTCTGCCGCATATAGATGTTCTGGTTGATAGTGCGGCTTTATCTGCTATGTATTCATTTGCAGATGGGCTTTCAGGTTACAATCAGGTTCTCATGGCAGAGAAGACAAACACAAGACTGCATTTGTTACTGAGTGGGGTACTTATTGTTACAAGGTAATGTCGTTTGGGCTTAAGAATGCGGGAGCTACTTATCAGCGGATGGCCACTACACTTTTCCACGACTTGATGCACAAAGAGATTGAGGTGTATGTGGATGACATGATGGTGAAATCAGAGACAAGAGTTGGGCATATCGAAGCACTAGAAAGGTTCCTTCAAAGAGTTGACAAATACAACATGCGGCTTAATCCCAAGAAATATGTGTTTGGGGTGACATCAGGGAAATTGCTTGGCCATACAGTGGGAATGGGCGGAATAGAGGTAGATTCTGAGAAAATCAATGCAATCACAGAAATGCCAGCACCGAATACAGAAAAAGAAGTCAGAGCATTCTTGGGGAAGATTCAGTACATCAGTCGGTTCATCGCCAAGTTGACATCAGTATATGAGCCTATCTTCAAACTGTTGAGAAAGGATCAGCCAGTGAGATGGAATGAACAGTGTTAGACAGCCTTCGAAAAAATCAAAGAGTACTTGTAAAGCCTCATGTATTGAAACCTCCGAGACCGGGCAGACCTTTGATATTGTATTTGGCTATAGAATCAGAAGCACTGGGGGCAATGGTGGTACAGGCAGATAAGACAGGGGTAGAACATGCAGTCTGTTATCTGAGTAAGAAGATGCTCCCGTATGAGGTTCGGTATCAAGAAGTAGAGAAGATCTGTCTTGCCGTGGTATGGGCTTCCCAAAAATTACGGCATTATTTCCAGTCTTACAAGATCCGGGTAGTGGCAAAGGAAAATCCTCTGAAATATCTTCATTCGGTGCCTTCACTAGTGGGAAAATTGGGCAGATGGTTGGTACTACTGACAGAGTTTGACATTGAGTATCTCACCTCCAAAATGATCAATGGGCGAGCAGTAGCAGAGTTTCTGGCATTGCAACCTATTGAGGGGGATCAGTATAAGTTTGAATTTCCAGATGAAGAGATCCAAGCAATAACAGTTCAAAGATGTAAGATGTATTTTGACGGAGCAGTGAATTACAAGGGAGCCGGAATTGGGATCGTGATAGTGACCCCCGAGGGAGAAACTTTGCCTTTGGCCAAGAGGTTGACATTCAGAGTGACTAACAACATGGCTGAGTATGAAGCATGTGCTTTTGGTTTGACAGCATTGATAGCCTTGAAGGACGGGAGTGTGGAAGTCTACGGAGATTCTATTTTGGTAGTCCAACAAATGCGAGGAGAATGGGAATTGAAAGAAGAATGGTTGAAACCTTACCTTTTTTACCTCAAAAAGTTGGCACAAGTTATCCCCGAGTGTAAGTTTCAGCACTTACCGAGAGAAGAGAATCAGATGGCAGATGCATTGGCTACACTTGCAGCAACTTGGGAAAATCCAGAAAAGTTAGTGATGAGACCGTTGATACTGACAACAGCAAGTAGACCTATTTATAAGATAGAAAGAATTCTGGAAGTTGAGGTCGACGACAGTAAACCTTGGTATTATGACATTCAGAGGTATCTGGAACATGGTGAACTCCCGGAAGGGGCAGGTAGAAAAGACAGAATAGCCATTCAGAAGTTAGCTTCCTAGTATGTAATTTTGAAAGGGGAACTGTACAAGAGGCAAGCAAACGGTATTCAGTTGAAGTGTTTGAGAAAAGAAGAAGCTTAGCATGTAATGGAAGAAATACACGTCGGGGTATGTGATCCGCACATGAACGGGTTGAATATGTCCCGCAAGATAGTGAGACAAGGTTTTTATTGGTCAACCATGGAAACAGACTGCGCGAAGATGGTAAAGCACTGTCATGACTGTCAAGCACACGATAATTTGAATCACTTGTCGCACACAGAGTTGCACGGGTTGTCAGAGTCATGGCCCTTTTTCAGCATGGGGAATTGATATGATTGAAGAGATTCGACCGAATGCATCGAATGGGCATCGCTTCATAATTGTGGCGGTGGACTACTTTTCGAAGTGGGTGAAGCCGAATCATTCCGTAATGTTACAGCAAAACAGATGGCAAAGTTTATAGCTCGGAACCTCATTTGTCGGTATGGTATGGCGCATCATGTAGTGACAGACAACGGAGTTCAGTTTCAAGGAGAGACGAAAGCAATGTTGCAGAAATACGGGATAGGCCACCACAAGTCATCACCGTACAGGCCGCAGGCAAATGGGGCAGTTGAGGCAGCCAACAAGACTATAAAGACGATTTTAGCCAAGATGACAGAGAACTGCAGAGATTGGGCCGAGAAAATACCATATGCTTTGTGGGGGTACAGAACATCAGTAAGAACAGCAACATGGGCCACACCTTACTCTTTGGTCTATGGAATGGAAGCAGTATTGCCGGTAGAAGTGGAAATACAGTCTATGAGGGTATTAGTAGAGGCAGAATTATCGAAACAGGAGTGGGCCGCACAGAGATTTGATCAGTTAGCACTACTGGATGAGAAGAGAACGAAGTCTTTGTATCACATGCAGTTGTATCAGAAGAGACTAGCCCGAGCATTCAACAAGAAAGTACGCCCCACCAAGATCAGAAAGGGTGATTTGGTACTTAAGCAATCAAGACCGTCGACGACAGATCCAAGAGGAAAGTTCAGACCTAACTGGGAATGACCTTACGTAGTGTAGAAGGTAATGGGAAATGGAGCAGTGAAGCTATCAGACTTGGAAGGGAATGAGTTCACCGAGCCGATCAACGTAGACAGATTGAAATAAGACTTTGCCTGAGGGAGAGAAGACCGAGCAGTCACCAAGGAAATTGGCAGAAGACCTAACCCAACGGGATAAGAAAATCATTCATGCATACACGTAACATTGCATTCTGTTCGTGTTTGTTCTTGGTTTTATGTTCGTAGGTTCGAAGAAAAGAGAAAGCGGCAGAAGTGAGCCAAACAGCGTCAACGCAGTTTCAGTCTTGGGGGATGAGTCCCAGGGGCGAGGCCCACATCAAAAGTTTTTGGGGATAAGTCTCAGGGGGCGAGGCCCATATCAGCTTGGGGGCGAGGCCCATGTCAGCTTGGGGGCGAGGCCCATGTCAGCTTGGGGGCGAGGCCCACATCGTCAGCAGTTTTGGGATGCGTCCCAGGGTTGAGGTACCCCTGTTGACAGTTGCAGTTCCGGGATGCGTCCCAGGGTCGAGGTACCCCCCGTTGACAGTTACAGTTCAGGGAAACGTCCCAGGGTCGAGGGCCCACTGCATCATCAGTTGTAGTTCCGGGATGCGTCCCAGGGTCGAGGGCCCACTACATCATTTGTTCAAGGGCGAGGCCCTCATTTCTAGCGGTATCGGGATGCGTCCCAGGGTCGAGGTGCCCCCGTTGTCGGTTGCCGTTATTGGCATGCGTCCCAGGATCAGGTCCACTGCAGCACCAACTCAGCTAGAGGTAGCAGACGAGCCAGGTAAGTGAAAATGCATTGCATAACTTTGATAGGATTGTTCAAAGTCACACACTGCACAAGTCCCATCAAAGTGGGGGCGACTGTAGGCATTGCATTTTTGCATGTGAAACCCGATGATGAGTCTCAGTTGGAGGCACTACCTTTTTAGTTAAGGATATTGCGGGAAACGGTCGTCGGAAGGGAATCGGTATTTCGTTAGATCCTTGTTCACTTATTTATTGTCAAGCTCACTTGTTGGACCTCCGTTTAGATCACCTTTGGCCCAGAGAAAAAAAACCAAAACTCTTTTAATCAAGCCCACACCACATCTAGCCCACACACCCACCATGACTAGGCCCACACGCCCATCACCCTAATTACACCCAAATTAAATAAAATATTAAATTAAATATTAATTAGATAATTTAATTGAATTAAATAAAATAATTAAACCATTTACCAATTAAATAAAACATAAAATATAATCATACATAATTTAGATAAATCAAATATATTAACTTCCTAACTAAACAAAATCATATGATAAATTAAAGAAATATCATGCCTAATTAAATACTCATAACCAATTTAAATATATTGACTTCCTAATCTAAACCAATCTTGTCTCCATCAAATCCATTGATTTCCTTCTTAAACACTAAATCAAATCCCTTCCTTGTGAGACAAGGAGAAGCCCTAACCCTTCTCTATATAAACAAAGCCAAAAAAGCCTCTCCTCTCCTCTCAATTCACGCCCAACTCTCTCCAACCTCTTACAATTAACGGCATTAGCAACAAGAAGCAACACAAACAATTATCTTCATCTCCTTCACTCCATAGCCGAAAATATCACAGCCCCTAAACCCCCACACATCACCGAAAATCTCCCCCATACAGCAGCCTTCCATCACCGAAAATATACCCCAAACAGCATCCCAAATACACAACAAATAGCAGCTAAAGAACGTCTGAACAGCAGCCCTTTCCACCAAAAACAGTAGCCTCTGCACCCCCCTAAAACACACCTAAGCAGCAGCCCAAATCACCCCCAAAACAGCAGCAAAAATCATCTTAAAACAGTCCTTAAAATCCTTGAAACAGTAACATAAAAAACAGTCCTTATAATCCTTAAAATAATCACAAAAAACTGCACTTAAAATATTTAAAAACACCCAAAACAGTCTGTTGAAACGTCAAAACAGTGACCTGAACAGCGAGTAGAAAATACAGAGGAAACAGCAGCAAAACGGAGGCCAAACAGCAAGCAAAACAGTGAGCTAAGATGCTAAACCAGTGAACCGGAAAAGTTGAAGAGCTTTTACCCTTCCGATCTCCGCGAGACGCACGTCCGAAAGTCGGCAAAAAAGGTTAGACCTGAGGGTATTTTCCACGTTCATTTTCTGTTTTATTTTTATTATTCATTAAATATTATTCTTATGATTGTTATGTTAAAATGCATGTTGTGGCCCTTGAGTAGATAAATATGCATAGACTACGAAATATTATATGTTGTGGCCTTGGAATAAAATGAAAGATGTGTCAACTCTCGCGGTATATCGGATGGAAACCTGGACATAAATTTCATAGCCGATTCTGAATGGACGGTAGTATGATCTGTACTCGGGATACAACTCCACGTACCGCTTGAGTAATCAGCACTTTCTTTTATTTTATGTTGCTTTGATTTATTTATTATTCGTCATTTAAATTCCACATGTTACTTGTTTATGCATGATGCGATCGAGAGCATGGGTTTAGTAAGTCGGATTAAAGGTCCCCTATTTAGAGGGGTTAAAACCTTTTACCACGATGCTTTGCCGCGCCTGTTAATGTGTGTTCGGTTGAATGCAATATATGTTCAATCGGGCATACTAAGTTTGATATTATTGTCTTTATTCTTTATATGCATGATGCGATCAAGCGCATGGGCTTAGTAAGTCGGATTAAAGGTCCCCTATTTGGAGGGGTTAAAACCCTTTACCACGATGCATTGCCGCGCCGGTTGATGTATCTTCGGTTGAATGTAAGATGTGTTCAATCGGGTATACGAAGTTTCATATAGTTACCTTTGTCTTTGTACGCATTGTAATGAAAAGCGTATGGGCTTATTGTGTTGGACTAAATGGTTCTCCATTTGGGGGAAGAAAAGCCTAAAAGGCTACCATTACCACGATATTTTCCGCGTCTTTCATATATTGATTGCATCATCTACCCCTGTCTTGGCTCGATCTATTACCATTGGTACATCCATATTATTAGCCCTTGCACTTTCCTTTGTCCACACACAAACCAGAACCCTCATTCACGTTAAGACCTAAGCCTCTTCACGCAAATCACACCTTCACCCACTTAACGCCACCAATGAGCCATCACATCCCTAACTTCATCCACAGCCTCTTAAGTACCCTTCAAATTAGGCCTCTATCTTACGCCACTGCCCTAGCCTTACACTCCCCCTCTGACCTGCCCACGCCACAATACACGAGCCAGCAAACACCCTTACAAACGTCCGCCATCTTACGCCACTACCATTCATCCTCTCGCACAAGACTCACCTCGGCAACCCATTAGCAGTAAAACACATTCACAAACCGTGAACCCTTCACGTCAAAAGACAAATAAACCAGCACCATACTGCCTGAATCACGCACAAACACCACTCATCCAATGCCCCTCATTCGCAAGCCAACTATAACATTCACGCATGTATTATGAAATCCCATATGGTCATCTTTATCTTTGTACGCATCGTAATGAAAAGCACATTTATTCCAATGGTTACATCACTTACCTTAGTCTTGGCTTAAAGTATTACAATTCATATATCCATGTCACGATAGCATTTGAGTATTATTTCTTGTGGTATATCGGGTGGAAACCCAGACATAAATTCTGTAGCTGATTTCGAATGGATGGTTGTGCGGTCTGTACTTGGGATACAATTCCACGTACCACTTGGAAAAGTGCTCACATGTGTGTTTGTGTCCATATTAGTTATCTTCTTTTTCACCATGTCATAGCATGCTTACTTTAATGCCTAATTGCATCATTAAGTGTCTTTTTGCATTATGTACTTAGTTGACTCTTTTATTTATGCATGGACATGTAATGGCTATTTGTTTATGCTTCCGCACGTATAAGTATGATATGTCTATGAAATCACATGTTCGCCATTATTTGATTCGCTTTTATGTGTGCTTGAGTGGTTAGTGTGTGCATGTGTTTCCATGAATACAATATGCCAATGAAGTTGTATGTTCGTTGCTACTTTGACGTACTTTCAAGCATGCAATCTTTGATGTAAGATATATGCAAATTTAGGTGTAAGTTTTATTTTTGCGCATATGAACTTAGAAGCATATGATACTCTTGGAAATAAGTGTTACTTAAGCTTGATTAAATTATTACACAAATCCTTTCGTTACAAGTGACATAAGTAAGGGACCATTCTGAACCCAACGGTTTGAGGTCTTCCCTCGCGAGGGGTGAGTGCGGCCTTAAATCTCATTTTCCCGATTCACACCGGGTGGTGACTCTATTATTCTCCGGTTTAGTCTCTCGTGGCTACTTCGTACTCTCGACTGGGCCGCAAGCCTAGAACAGCATACGTCGTCTAGTTTATGTGTCCCACAGTGCGCCTCGCACTTCTTGCCCTTAAGGAGCTCCTTTTCTGCCTCACGCAGAGTGGACATCAACTCTCCAAGAGTTTGGTCTTGGTTCAACATGTTGTAGTTCATGATGAACCCACTACTAGTGTCGGGGCGAGACTGTAAGATCAAATCCACCGAAGTCTCAGCCTTGAAGACTATGCCCATCTGTCCGAGCTGCTCAATATCAGCAATCATCTGTGAGACATGATGCTCAACAGACGTACCTGTTGGACATTATGACCCATAGCATCACTATTTGTACAGATCATGGTGTTGTTGTACAAATTAACTATGTGACAAAGGAAATTTCTCTTTTATCATTTGTAATTAGATTACCAAGATATATAAATTATAAAATGTCCATATGATTAGTTCTGGATTGAGATGATATGAGACAGTATCAATCCACGAAGGTTTAATCATTAAATATCCCTAGTCAGAGTATTATCGAGATTGGACATCGATAATGCGTAAAACACTAGTATTACACTTGTGCGCGTTGTGGGAGCATAACGGCATAGTTCTCATATATTTGGGTATAGGATACTCATGCAAGTGTAATAGGAGGTTGTGTTTACCGATGGTATGGGAACAGCTTCGCTCTGGATAGACCCCTCGGAATTCCATTGGTAGTATGACTATGTGTCTATGGAAGTCCGAATCAGGGTGGGTGTATTTGGTCTTAACCTGAGACTTGCACCGCTAATACTTGCGACAATCAATATGATTTGGTTTTGGTCGTCCAAGGCTTTAACAGGTTCTGTGTACGCCTCTTCTGTGTATATTGAGAATCGTAGTGTATTGGGTGTGATGTCAAGACGGAAGTATCACTCCAGTCATAGTGGAGATGATGATCACGTAGGATACGGAACCGGTGCTCTTATGTACTGCAGTCATCGGGATAATATGACTAGGTCATGATTATCCGATTATAGAGACTAGTTACCAGAGATCCGATATGTGCTTCGTACGGGGCAGACACAATTCCAGCCCCAAACCTTGCACGTGACATCTGATGCTGGTTCGTAATACGCAATACTACGTATACTATGTCTAATATAGATCACATATTCCAGTAAGAAAATTTCTGGAGAATTGGGTAGGCACGGTGCTTTGCTAGAAGCCAACCATATCTTGTAAATCGGTAAAAATGTAGTACTAGGTACGTACGTGTTCGGATAGTCCGACGATCAGATTTACTGCCAATATATCCGGGGATCTCATGGGTCGCTTCCCGAAGATTCACCGATGACGTATGACTCGCACTTTATTAATCTGGGATTAATTATTATGAGAGAGAAAATTAATCTGGGATTAATTACGGAGATATTTTATCTGGAATAAAATATTATTTAAAGAGAGAGAACGATTAATTTGGAATTAATCGATAAAAACAATATATTCGATATTTTATACGAAATTGGATTTCGACGCCGAATTAAAATTAGATTTAAATCGCGCAAACGAGTTAATTTAGAATTAATTCGTCAGCGACGTGAATATTAATTTTGCTATGCAAAATTATTTTATTGAATTTGATTTAATCACGTCGCAACGGAAAATTCGTTAATTCGGAATTAACGAACCCGAGCCCGGGAGTGTTTGCGGGCGCACTCGCATTGCGAATTTAAGTGCGGCCCACAAGTCACGTCACGTGTCACATCATTTGTCAATCAAGTGATGCCATTGTCGAGAGCTCAATGAGCCAAGAAGATTTTTGTGTTCCTCGCATCGCCAAATCCGATCAATGTAAGTATGATTCTGCCATTCTTCATTGTTGTATTCGCACATGTTTCTTGCTTGAAATCGATCTTGGGACTAACCTAGAAACCCAACAATGGTATCAGAGCCATTTTGAACATGAAATGAACTTAGGGTAAAATTTGGGTAAAATCAATTTGAGAATGATTTTGATAAAATTGATTGATTGAGTATGCTTGAATGATGATGTATTGAAGTTGTATATGATCAATTTCATGAAAAGTTGATTGGATCAATTTTTGCCCAAAATTTAGGCTACATCTCCAAATGGGTTGAAGCAATTGCACTACCATCCAATGATTCAAAAGTGGTGATCAATTCCTGAAAGAGAACATTTTCACTCGGTTTGAAACACCTCGGGCCATTATCAGTGATGGTGGCACACATTTCTGCAACAAATACTTTGATGCACTCATATCCAAATACGGAGTTACTCACAAGGTTACAACTGCTTATCATCCACAGTCAAATGGACAGGTTGAAGTTTCAAACAGGGAAATCAAAAGAATCTTGGAGAGAACTGTTGGATCAACAATGAGGGATTGGTCAACAAAACTGGATAACACATTATGGGACTATCGAACAGCTTACAAGACACTCATTGGTATGTCCCTATATCGATTGGTGTTTGGGAAAGCGTGCCATCTGCCAGTTGAGCTTGAACACAAGGCGTACTAGGCACTGGAGAAGTTGAATCTTGATTCACAAGCTGCAGGAGAGAAACGACTTCACCAACTCAAAGAATTGAAGGAATTTCACTTACAGGCTTATGAGAATGTCAGGTTGTACAAAGAAAAGAACAAGAAATGGAATGATTGAAAAATAGTGCACAGACAGTTGGAACCAAGGCAGCAAGTGTTGTTGTACAATTCACGGTTGAAACTTTTCCCTGGAAAGTTGAAATCAAGGTGGTCAGGTCCATTTGTGATCACTCTGGTTTTACCATATGGAGCTGTTGAGTTACTGGATCCTAACACCAACGAAACATTCAAGGTTAACAGTCAGCGTGTCAAGCACTACTGGGGAGAATCATTTGAGCGACAAAAAGAAAGTGTCACACTTTCAGATCCAGCCTAACATTCGAGAAGTCACGTCTAGCTGACAACTTTAAACTTAGCGCTCGCAGGGAGGCAACCCATGCAATTATGTATATATTGTGATTTGGTGTGATTTAATTTTACGTCTTTAGTTTTTGCAGATTAAGACATTTCAGGATGGAAGAACTTCTCACAAATCTTCACAAGCAATTTCCTTCTCTCCCTCAAAACTCTCTGATGAAAGTCTACAAAGCTCGCTTGGAACGGATGAGATTACTAACGATCCATGGTGTTTCTAATGATATTCGTTGGGTAATTGAAGCACGGGTCTGATTGGCAGGTGAGTCTTCTAACTCTTTTATTTCACATCTGCCTGGTTTGGAAGAAGCACATATACAAAGAAACGTAGAGCTAAGCAAATGGGTGTTTGTTACAAATGTGCACGCTGGAATTGCAATACTCGTTGTCGTTATTTAGGAATGGTGTCTAATAATCGCGAAGATAAAATTAAATTCATGAGGGATGTCTTGAGTAAGGAGTTTGTAGATGATATATCTTCAACTCTTGAGACGCATCCCAGTGGATATGTTCATATAGTCATTCGCAAATTACATACACAATTTCTAAAAGAAATACAACAGTTAAGTCTCGGGAATCTGACTCAAAAAGAGCCTGTTTGCCAATTTATAAGAAAATTGGATGGGAAGCTTGTCCCTGACACATAGACATCAATCAAGCCGCTACTTTTCTTGTACATATTATATCTCTTTGTCTTTTCCAAATAATTGTGATTTGTTTTGTTGTTTTCTTTTATTTTCTCCGATATGATCCAGACCTTTGTTTTACTATCAAGATTTATTTTACTGTTTAACTAATAATTATCATTTGGCAGGTACTAGTGCTATTATTTTACTCACCATTTTTAGGTGTTATAAATCCAACTCATCATTGCACTTTTGAAGACATCCAGAGTAAAACATGGAAGCCACTTCAAGAAGACGAGTTGAAAAAATCTGTGTGTTTTGCGGTACTAGTGTTTGTGTTAAGCCACAATACGTAGAAGCAGCACATGAATTGGGTCGAGTCTTACCTGTAATGAATATGCACTTAGTATATGGCGAAGGCAATCTTGGACTAATGGGGATCGTTCCAAAGGCTGTACAGGAAGGAGGCAGTCACGTTTTGGGAATCATCTCAAAACCCTTGGCAGAGGCAAATCTTATTAGACCATCAAACAGAGAAGAGTTAATCGTGCCAGGTATGTCTGAACGACTGGTAGAAATGATTAATCGTGCTGATGCTTTTATTGCTTTGCCAGGTGGCTTGGGTACATTGGAGGAAATTTTTATAATGCTATCTTGGGCGAACTTGAACATACACCAGAAACCAATTGGGTTGTTTAACGTTGATGGATTTTATGATTTTATTTGTATGTTTCTTGATGATGCCCGGAGAAATGGGTTCGTGTCAAAACCTTTAAAAGAACTCCTCTTCACTGCCAGAACTGCTCTGGATCTAATTGACCAAATCTTAGCCTATTAACCACAAATTGACCCTATCCTTTCAAAAATAAATTGGTCCGAGGACGATCGTGGTAAGAGGCGTCGGATTAATTTGGATCTTAACCCTTAACTTTTCGTGTAGAATTTCAGCTAACCATGTACTATCTTCTAAACTCTTCTTCTACTGTTTAAGACATTGGGGACAATGTCTCATTTAGGTTTGGGGGAGGGAATTAGTTGATCAGTATTTTATTTTTAGTGGTGTGTTGTTTTTATTTTTAGTCTAAAATTTTTCAAAAAATACAAAAAAATTGAAAAATTTTCAAAAATTACAAAAATATTTTGCGTTTTTGTTTTTATTTTGACTAAATAGGTGAAATTGATAAGAGATAGCTGTGTAAGGAATTTCCACTCCTGAGACGTGTCTCAAACCTAATTCGGAACAAGTTAATTTTTGTTTATTTCCTTTTGAATTATTTAATTTGTGAATTCTCCATAATACTGACTAAAATAGATCTTCATATGCTCAGTTAGCAGGTATTAGCAACATGCATAGTAACATATGGACATGAGCTATAATTGAAAAGTTTGTAATATTTAGTGCTCTAGTTTAATTGAGGAAGCATATCAAAAAGTGATGGAGTACAAAAAAAACTACGTCTGAGATCCGAGTTATTAAGTCTGTAATGGTGTTTTAACAACTAGTGCCCTAAAGCCAACTGGTTTGGGAGTCACTGGCCCAAAGCTCGCTACATGGATCAAGGATTCTGCAAAAATATATATATCTGAAGTCTGAGTAATTAAGTCTGTAGGGGTGTCTTAACACTGGTTCCCTAAAGCCAACTGTTTTGGGAGCCACCGACCCAACACTCGCTACATAGATGGAAGATATTGTATATAAATAAAAAAAATCAAAAAAATCAAAGAAAAAAACCAAAAAAATGAGAATAATTATTCCATTGCTACAAAAAGGTGAATTCTGATAAAACTTTAGGACAAAAATATTACTCTCTTATCAACTGCGCTTGTGATTGTTGTGGGCAAAAATGAGTTGTTTAATATTTTGTCGGCTGCGTATATGGAGAATGGTAAATATAATAGGAGAATTTACTTATTCGGTAATTTAGAAAGAAAGAAAACAACTAGTGACTTGGAGTAGAAGTTTCACCTGATTAGTCACAAACTTCTTTATTCTCTTTTCTCTTGTCTTTTTTCTTTTGTGTGCATTAGTTTCACTACATTTTACTTTTGTAAAATGTTTGTGGGCATCATTGCTGTAAACCCTCACGAGACTACACCTCGTCCACTAGGGAACCTAGTGGTTTAAAGGCTTGTTGCATACGCTAAATGCAACCGTGATCCCTACGAAAGTGGCTTAGTTAAAAGATGTTTATGTTATTTTGTGTTTGCTCGAGGACTAGCAAAATGTTAGGTTTGGGGTGTGATGAGTGGTAAATCTATCACTATTTCCCACTTATTTGACCTAATATTTTGTATAGTTTCTTGAGTTTTGTGAATATTTTGATGTGTTTTGTGTTATTTTGTAGATAAATAAAGTTTCAGGACTCTCTGGAGGTGATTTGGGGCCAAAACAGTGAAAAAGAACACAAAAGGGCATTTTGGTCATTTGGCGTGTCGTGACACCTAACATGCGCCGCAAGTTTGCTAACGTGCGCCGGGTCCACATGTCAGAATCTTAGAAGTTTGACTTTGCTAACGTGCGTCGTGCCACGTGTCACCATCACAGCCGATCTACTAACGTGCACGGTCCACATCACCAGTTGACTGAGTCAACGTGCCATGTCATCACCATGTCATCATCAGCCAATCGCAGCGTGCCATGTGTCATCATTCTATGGTGCCGACAGTCACTATCGACACGTGTCGCCACGTCAGCACCACGTCAGCATAATCATTGAGTTGCCAGCCGCCTTGCCACGTGTCACCTTATCACCTTATCCGTAATCGCCATGTGTCAGATAAGAATCTGAAATGGACGAATTAGAGCTTGCCACATCAGCGGGTCGGCCACAAGAAGAAACGTGTGCGTCGCAACGCGTGGCACTTATGGACCCCTATAAATAGAGCTCGAAATTTCATATTCAGATGTACCTTCCTCTCTGAATTCTCTGATGTAAATAGGGAGTTTTCTATCTAGTTTCTTTAAATTTTAGTTTTGGAATTAATTTTAATTACGTTCTGTAATAATAGTAATTTACTTTTTTACTTTTACAGTTTTTACTATTCAACATGAGGAGGTAACTTCCCCATGTTAGGGTGAAAAGTAATTATTTTACTATTTTTATTTAGATTAATCTCCCTTAAATATAATATATTCATTATTTAAAATATTGACTTAATGAGGATACCGCTATATTGGTCGATTGGTAATTTATTTTAAAATGGTTTAAACCTAACTAAGCAAGGATACCGCCAGATTGGTCGGTTGGTAATTAAATTTTCTTACCGCCTATATGGAAGGTTTATTTTGGTTCCGCCTTTATGGCTGGTTGAACTTAATTTGACTTAATCAGGTTACCGCCTATATGGCTGGTTGGTAAAATAATCACAAGTTAATATATCTAAATTAGTAGTACTAAAAGTTGATCATTTTACCTTAGCATTTTATTTTATTGTAATTTACTTTTCAGCTTTTACTTTACTGCAATTACTTTTCAGCATTTTTACTTTATGTCTTTTACTTTTAAGTTTTTACTAGCCCTAGTTATGTGTTGTAACTAAGTTAGTTATCTGGGGTTGTGATGAATTCTAGTTATCCGGGTTAGTTTCCTAATATTGAATTTTCTTAAACCTACTTTCGTGCAATTTTATTTACTTGTTTTTTTAAATTCAAAATCTTCACCATTTCAAATCAATCAATCAACTTGTTAGATACTAGTAATCATTTGACCTCATAAAATTAATAGATTAGATATTACGTCCTCGTTGGATCGATACTTTTTATACTACTTGAACGATACGTGCGCTTGCGTTATACACGTGTGTGTAAGCACCGGTCAATGGGGATAGAATTTTGGTCAACCAACCACACAAAATAATCAAAAAATAAAACAATCTTTTTTCATCAAAAGTGGTGTTAGGTGGGGAAATAATTTTGAATTTTTGTAATTCAATTTTCTTTTATCAAATAAAAAGCTTGAATAAAAAACATGACATTTAGCATTTTATTTAACCATATATTACATTTAATATATATATTAAATAAAACGTTACTTTACACTTGTACAAATTACAAGAATAATAATTCAATTCATTAATTGAATTAATCATTAATAACTTTACAAGCGTCAAGCTACCATTTATCAATTTATCTGTATATAATCTAATTATGTATCATATACAAATAAACATTTGAACGACCAAAAAATACCCTAGCATGTGAATTTTCGTTTACCAATTAAACGATTCGAATTAACTAATTTAATCCGATAATATATTATGAATAATCAATATTATTCATAACGCGTTGCTCTAGTGCTCAACGAGTACACTTCATATAGTGCTCAACGAGTACATTTCAGTCATATATCCATTGTGGTATCGAATTCTTCAGGCCGCTTGGGGGATTCAGAATTTTCTCTCCATGGTGGCTGGGGGAACTCTCACACTTCTTGTTCCTCTTGTCCTCTTCCCACCTAATCTCAATTTGGACTCAAGCCAATGCCTGGTCCATTTGTAGCATCGGAATTTCGGTGAGCAGACCATTCCTGAAGGCTTCTACGGTCATTAATTGGTGGAGATCTGGTATTGATATCCTCTCCTTGTTGAAGTGAGTCGCGTAGCTTCGTAGAGATTCTCTCTTCCGTTATTGGATTGCGTTGAGGTCGTTCATGGTCTTATCAAGCTTGCAAAGTGTTCCACGAACTTATCTGCCAACTCTTGGTATGATCTAATAGACTGATACGGGAGATTAATACACCAAACAATGGCTGAGTCTGCTAGCGTCTCTCTGAACCCTTTACACATTACAACTCTTATTGGTGCGCAGCTAGGGATATAGACATCATCTTATATTGCCAAAACCATTCCGGGGAGAAGCTGTTCGTGCCGTCTGCTACCTGATCAATAAATCACCATCTATACCGTTGAATTTTGAGATTCCAGAGAAAGTGTGATTTGGTAAGAATCCCTCTTATTCTCACCTTAGAACATTCGGCTGTTTAGCCTTTACACACGTATCCAATGAGCTCAGGTAGAAGCTCGATGCAAAGACTACTTCATGCATCTTCATAGGCTATGGAGACGAGAAATTTGGATACAAACTATGGGACCCGAAGGAAAAGAATGTCATCAGAAGTAGAGATGTAGTGTTTCTTGAAGACCAAACAATAGAAGACATTGAAAAGCCCAAGATGTCTTCTAATTCTAATACCGATAAAATCGATGGCAAATACAGACACAACCCCAGCACCAACATGAGTGGCCACAGATAATGATGGGGTGCATGATATGCCAGAAGCAGAATCAGAGGAGGAATGTGGTGTTGAGTAGGGGGAGCTACAACCCGCTCCATCATAGGCTACAGAATTATCCACGGATCTGGATGATGACATACCTCCAGAAACCAGTGAACCTCCAGTACGAAGATCTGAGCAAGGCTAGATTCCATCAAATAGAGGATCTGACTATATTCCGCTTACTTATGAGGGGGAGTCAGAAACTTTCAATGAAACTGTATCTCATAAAGACAAAGAAAAATTATTGCACGCAATGCATGATTAAATGGATTCTCTGCAGAAAAATAATACTTATAAGATAGTCAAGCTCCCGCATGGCATGAAGGCACTGAGGAACAAATGGGTGTTCAAGCTGAAGAAAGATGGCAGTGGAAATATGGTGAAACTCAAAGCTCGATTAGTAGTCAAGGATTCCTACAGAGAAAATGAATCGACTTTGATGAAATATTTTCACCAGTTGTAAAAATGGCTTCAATCCGAGTTATCCTAGGATTGGTAGACAGTTTGAACTTATAGCTTGAACATATGGATGTTAAGATAGTATTTCTTCATGGTGATCTAAATGAAGAAATCTACATGGAGTAGCCTGAAGGTTTCAGGAAAAAAAAACTTTGTTTGCAAGCTGAAGAATAGCTTATATGAGCTCAAGCAAGCACTAATGTAGTGGAACAAGAAGTTTGATTCGGTCATGGTGAGTCAAGGCTACAAAAGAACTACAGCAGACCAATGTCACTACATTCAAAGGTTTCCGGATGGAAATTTCGTTGCTTTTCTACTATATATAGACGACATGTTGATCGTTGGATAAGATGCAGCGAAGATCAGCCAGCTGAAGAATGAACTCTCTAAGTCTTTTGACGTGAAAGATTTAGGTCCAGCTCAACAGATTTTTGGAATGGAAATAGTTCATGACAGACCGAATAAAAGGTTGTGGCTTTCACATAAGAGTTATATTGAACGAATAATCAGGAGGTTCGATATATAAAATGCCAAACCTGTCAACATTCCGCTAGCACACAATTTCAAACTGAGCAAGAGTTTGTACCCCTCATCCAATAAAGAGATAGATGAGATGTCATCAATATCATATTCTTCAACAGTTGGAAGCCTAATGTATGTTATGGTATGTACCAGACTAGATATTGCTCATGCAGTAGGTATAGTGAGTCGTTTTCTCTCTAACCCAGGAAAAACATACTGGGAGGCAGTCAAATGGATTCTCAGGTACCTTAAAGATACATCGAAGTTACGTCTGTGCTACGGAGGAGCTGATCAAATCTTGGAAGGTTATACAGATTCAGATATGGCAGGAGATCTTGATGGTAGAAAATGTATAATAGGTTTTCTCTACACTTTTACAGGGGGAGCGGTGTCATGACAGTCAAGATTGCAGAGGTGTATTGCATTATCCACAACATAAGCTGAGTACATTGTAGTAGTGGAAACAGAAAAAGAAATATCGTGGTTAAAGCGTTTTCTCCAAAAATTAGAGATCAAGCAGACAAAATGCAAGATACATTGTGACAGTTAGAATGCTCTGGACTTGAGTAAGAATTAAATGTATCATTCCCGAACGAAGCACATTGAAATTCGCTATCATTGGATACACGAGGTAATGGATCAACAACTGCTGAGACTAGTGAAGATCCATACAGATGAGAATCTAGCCGACATGTTAACAAAGGTGGTTACTTGGGACAAGCTAGAGTTGTGCAGAGACATAGCCGGGATAGCTATCAGATGACGATCATTTTGGATACAACTGGAGGGGGAGAATTGTAATATCCAGCTACATCATGCACCATTGTCAAAGATTTAGATTACACTTTTGACAATGATGCACCACCTTTTTGAAAATGGTGAAAAACACCAAAATAACTTTAGGTACATTAATTGAGTTTGTTGGAATAGTGAGCTTAAGTTTCACTATAAATTGAGAGCTCAAGCATCCCAAAACAGCAAGCTTCAAGTTAAGAAAGCTTGGTAGAGAGTGTTAGAAATGAGATTTTTTGTAAAGAGTTTAAACACTTGTAATTTCTATTCTTATAAGTAATAGAATCGATTTTTCTTCAAAATACTCTATAGTGATCAGAAAATCACAACATTGCCCACGACGTCGCCACCATCGCCAAGAGCATTAATCGCAGTCTCCCCACTGATGGTAAATCCTCCTATTACCTCTCTTTTTCTATCACTTCTCAAACTTTTCATCTATAAAACACCCCTGGTAACATTAATAACATTTGTGAATATGTTTTGTTGATGGTGATTTTTGTGACAAGTATTTGAACAGTTCGGCAATGGCATAAGTGAATTTTCTTTTGATGAAGGATCAGATGTTCCGAGTGCTTCGGTTACTCCTCGGCCAGGCAGAGAGTCCGGACCCGGTTTTTTGGATCTGGCCGATCCGAGGACACCGTATGATCCAGGTCATAGACGCCGACAGCATCAAAGCCGAGACTGACCACAGTAGCCCGGTAGCTCGGATTAGTGCTCTATTTTCTTTTTGATCGGGAGGAAGAACTCGGATATTTTGGGTCGAGTCGGATATAATTTGGGTAGTTCGGCAAATCATTTGACCAACCTCTTGGAGACCGACCTGTGATCAGGACTGTTTGGACTTTTCTCCCTAACATGTACTTTCGTACCATAGACCTTTACAGGCTGTCACCATTAATGATAAAGTATGGCAGTGTACTTTACGGCGTGATGTGATAGGAAATCAAAGGGTAGGTTTTGCTTTCGGCGATGTAGTTGGAGCAGAGAGCTTGTCAAATCACCGGAAACCTGTGGTACTGACGCCATAAATATACAGGAATAGTGTTGTATATTCGTTAGTATATAAGGGGAGGGAAATCTCATTTGTAAGGGTTGGAAGAAATTTCGTTCAAACATTACTTGTAAACGCACAGAGAAAAAAACAGCTCGGTTTCTTTAGACCCATCCTGAAAACAGGTCGGCCGAGCTCGGTTTGGAAATAAAAGCAACCCCCACTTTGTGCCCGTGGACGTAGGCTGGATTTGCTCCGCCGAACCACGTTAAACTCTCTTTGTCGATCTTGTGTTCATTTTGCCTTTTGCTACATTTGCTTTTGGTCTCCCATAACCAAACAAATTCAAGGTTGAAGGATGATTGTCTCGGGAGAGTTATCTCGAAACTGCCCCTGGGATGAAAATCACCCGTCAACATGTTTATTTGCTTAGGTTTATATCTGACTATGGTAAAAGTGTGAACAATTTTATAAATTCGTCAAATTTTTTGGCCCAATTTGATTAAAAATGACTTGGGGTTGAATAATGATTCAAGGGTTTTGAATTGGAATGAACATACGCAAGTGGGTCAGTTAAAAAATAGTTTTTTTTTTTCAAATGTAATCTATTTTAGGTCGATTATTATTCTGGAGATTACATATAATTTATAGACAATATAAGTTTTAAGTATTTCATATCTTATATAAATTTCAAAGAAAAATCCCTTTCTGATTTTAGTTTCTCCTTAAAATCTATTTTAGGTCGATTATCATATTTTTTGGCCTAATGTTGCTGGTACTCTGGATATTTAGAAAATTTTCTTCTGACGTTTCAAATAGTCCTAGTTTCACCTTTTTATTATCCTATTTGTATTCTAAAATGCCACGATGTTGGATTGAAAGTGATTCATTTCCTGCAGTTTTGGTTGAGAAAGTGATGCATTTCCTTCAGTTTTGGTTTGAGGAAGTCTGCTTTTACTGTTGTAGCAGGAGTTATTCCGCGCGAAAGGGATTCAACAATCTGTTTTCTTTTTGAGACACTCACAAAGTGGTTCTTTACTCTCAAGTATAAGAGTGTCGAAGTAATAAAATAATCATGTAAGTCTGGGATCGATCCACAAGGAATGGATTTTGTAAAATAAAATAATAATTTGAGTGAAAATAAAAAGATTGAATTATTTGCAGTGATTGACAATTTTTTAATTGGACTGTAATAATAAAATAAAATGTCAGGGCTAGGCAATCCACTTTTAATATTTCAAATTTAAAAATATTACTTTTTATAATATATAAATTTTCATTATTATCCATCCTGGAAATCCATTTAATTCATCAGCTTGGAATCTTGAGTGATCCCAATCAACCTCGTGACCTGTATTTTGTCAACCGAACTTTATCTTGATGATGACTGCATGGCTTCATCAAACGCTGCATGGCCGTTGATAAATCCAAATAACAGCAATGATCAGGCACGCTTGCGTATCTAGTTCCAAGCGACCCCACGTACATGAAGCCCATTGACACAAAAAGCAAAAATGCATGGCTCCAAGAGGATTGCAAGCTGTCTAATGCTCAAGATACCCTCCAATCCCCATCAAGCTTCATGAGACTGTTGAAGGAAATTCACTCGGCAAAAGGAACCTCACAAGCGACAAAGTGGAGATAAACCCCACGCTACATGCAAAGGAGGAGTGGTCCACTCGACAAAGCTCCATTCTCACAAATAAATTCGCATGGGATCCAAGAGAAGCTTACAAAGATATTAAATGTGAAAGGCGACCCCACATGCATGAAGAGAAGGTGTCCATGCACACGTTATGTTCAAAATTGAGAGATGCACAAAGCATAAGAGACCAAAACTATTCACATATATGACTATTAGTCTCTAATAATCCCAGACAATGTGGATATCTACTACGAATGATATCTCTACCAAATGGTAGTATTACTGAAATCCAACCCATTCGACTCTACAAGACGTTCCTATTATAGGGAACCATTGGACGACAAATACGAAAGAAAAATATACCATTTTCTTCTATCCGACAAACTGCTGGATAGATCAACATCTGACTCAATCAACAGAGCTTATTGATACGGGAAGATCAACTGGCTTACTCAACGAAGCCTCCAAGCGACAGGTAAAAATAGTATTTGCTCTTCGTCGCTTTCATGATTCATGTTCTCAAAACTTGCAGGTAATGTCATACGACATATTCCAAGACCTAGACCTACATCTGGTCCAGTTGACGGGAACAAACCACAATTGGCTCATGTCGAGCCTATTTCAAGACATGGCCTTCATCTGGTCCAGACGAAATTGAAGACTCCCATGATCCTTTGACCCGTAGTATAGGGATTATCCTGACCTTCTTCTGGTTCAGTCGATTGGGAATATTCCCAATGGCTCATGTAGAGTCAAGTTCATGATCATGGCCTTCATCGAGTTCAGTCGACTAGGAACACTCCCCATGGCTCATATAAAGTCAAGTTCAAGATCTGACCATCATCTGGTCCAGACGACATTAAAGACCCATGATCCTTTGACCTGTAGTATGGGGATTATTCTGACCTTCATCTGGTTCAGTCGACTAGGAACATTCCCCATGGCTCATGTAGAGTCAAGTTCATGATCCTGGCCTTCATCTGGTTCAGTCGACTGGGAACACTCTGTTAGTGTCCTAGACATGCCCAAGGTCTCTAAGTCATGATATTGTGTGTGAATGATCAAGAGAGTTGCGGAAAAACTTACATAGATCGGATGTTGATTTCAAAAAAATTTGTATGTTGTCGGAAGCTCCAAGCTTTATGTAGTGTTTCCAACCCAAGGGTGAGTTTTCCTATCACCTCACAAGACTCCTTTAAGTGCTAGCTTGTTTGATTTTTGAAGCAAAATCAATGAAGGAGAAGAAGCATGTATTCGGCCAAGCCTTAGGAGAGAAGAGAGAGTTGTGTTTTTCTTTTGTATTTTGTTTTCAAAAAACCTAATGCCAAAAGTCAACTTGCAAAAGTGTAAATGTTTTTCCAAAAAGCAAAAAGCAAAATGTGTTGGAGGGAAAAAACATTAAATGCTCCCAACAACTTCCATCACTCATATAGACATTTGATGTAAGTTGGTGGGCCCCACCACTTAAATTCAAAATTCAAGTTGGTTTGCTCAACACACTTCGGGCTCGGGTTCGTTTAATCCGATTAAACGAATTTTTTGTCGCGACGTACTTAAATTCAATTTAATTAATTAATAATGCCTAGCAAAATTATTACAAAAGTCGCTTACGAATTAATTCCAAATTAATCTGTTCGCCCGAATTAAAATCCAATTTTAATTCCGCTTTGAAATCCAATTTCAATTAATATATTCAATATATTATTTAATCGATTAATTCCAAATTAATCGCGTTCTCTCTTCTATTCGAATTTTATCCCAGATAAATTATTGCCGTAATTAATCCCATATTAATTTTCTCTCTCTCATAATTAATCCTAGATTAATTATGTTCGAGTCAAATGTCATCGGTGAATCTTTGGGAAGTGACCCAAGAGATCCATGGATATGTTGGCAGTAAATCTGGTTGTCGGACTATCCGATATGTGCCTACCGCGTTCCATGTTCTCACCGATTTACAAGACATGGTTGGCTTCTAGCAAAGCACAGTGCCTACCCAATTCTCCAGAAATATTCAACGAAGAATATATAATCTATATCAGGCATAGTATACTATGTATTGCATATTACGATCCAGTATCAGATGTCGCATGTTAGGCCTAGGGCTGGAATTGTGTATGTCCCGTACGAAGCATATATCAAATCACTAGCAACTAGCCTCTTTAATCTTATAATCATGACCTAGTCATACTATCCCGATAGTTGTAGCATTTGAGAGTACTAGTTTTGTATCCCTGCGTGATCATCATCTCAATATGACTGAAGTGATACTTCCATCTTGACATCACACCTAATACACTACGATTCTCAGTAAACCCAGAAGAGGCGTACACAAAACTTGTTAAAGCCCCGGACGACCAAAACCAAAGCGTACTGATAGTCGCAAGTATTAGCGATGCAAGTCTCAGGTTAAGACCACATACACCTACCCTGATTCGGATTCCCATAGACACATAGTCATACTACCAATGGGATTCTGAAGGGTCTATCCAAAGCGAAGCTGTTCCCAGACCAACGGCTAACAAAACCACCTATCACACTTGCATAAGTATCATATACTTAAATATATGAGAACTATGACGTTAAGCTTCCATAACGCGCACAAGTGTAATACTAGTCTATTCCGTATTATCGATGTCCAGTCTCAATAATACTACGACTATAGATATTTAATGATTAAACCGTTTGTGGATTAATATTGTCTCATATCTTATTAATCTGGAACTAATCATAAGGATTTTTATCATTTATATATATTCAAGTAATCCAATTACGAAATGATAAAATAGTAATTTCCTTTGTCACATAGTTAATTTGTACAAAAAAACCACAATGTCTTTTACAAATAGTGATGCTATGGGTCATAATTATCCAACACACTCCACATGGCTCATGTAGAGTCAAGTACAAGATCTGATCTTCATCTGGTCCAGACGACATTGAAGACCATTGATCCTTTGACTCGTAGTATGAGGATGATCATGACCTTCATCTGGTTCAGTCGATTGGGTGCATCCACAATAGCTCATGTAGAGTCAAGTTCACAACCTGACATTCGTTTAGTTCGATCGTTAGGAAGCATCAACGCTCAAGTACACCTACATCATATGGTCTCGCCCCAGATGACACACGCGTCAAGTACTCTCCAAGCCAAAGACTCATTGACTTAGAAAGTATGGGACAAACTATACGGGCCAAATTTGGGCCAAGGGCATTTCCGACATTTCACTTCAGGCCCTATGTCAGATACAGCCCAAACAGTACCCAAACAAGACTTGGGCCCATGACCCAATTACCTTATCAGGCCCTTACACAAACCGTTACAACACCCAAAACGTCTATCATTTAATATATTAATGAGACCTACATTTGATAACCTATAAAAGGAGACATAATTCAGAATGGGATGGGGGTCTTAGCTCTAAAACTTGAGCTCTCAAAACTTTCTACTCTCTAAACACCGGCCACTGCCCTCACGGCAGTCAACAGAAGTCAATGTAACTTCTGACCTTGTTCTTCTATTATTTACCGCTCGTCTTCACTACTGGCTTGAGCGTCGGAGTGCCTACGCACTCACCACACCGGTGGGCAGTACTCCCCGCTCATTCTACCTTTGTTTTGCAGGATCGCTAGTGCCCCAACCTATAAATTCTCGATTGTGGACCTCGGGCGAAAACCAGCGTCCACAGGCACTAGGTGTTAAGACACCCTTACGGACTTAATTGCTCGGATCTCAAATGTTAAAAAGAATAAGTGTTTGTTTTCATTAACCTTTCTCTTTAACCCTTATAACGAGCTTTGGGTCAGTGACTCCCGGATCAGTTGGCCTTAGGGCACATAGTGTTAAAACACCCCTACAGACTTAATTGCTCGAGTTAGAGAGGCTGCGAAATCGAACTTATTCACACACTTATTTTTAAAAAACAACTCAAATTTCTACCGTTTTACGCGAACGATCACTGCTTATTGAGGTAAGATGTCTGGTAACTAAGTAAAAACTTAGTTATTATTATTATGACTTTTTTAAACTAACTCAAACTTTACCTTTTTACGCGAACAATCACTGCTTGTTGAGGCAAGATGTCTGGTTACTAAGTAAAAATATGGTTAATTTTTATTTTTTTTTAATATAAACACAAATTTTACTGCCTTTAAGTGTTATCTCCAACAAACTAGAGAACTGAATATTATAAAATTTTCACTTAAAACCCACGATCATATGTTACTTTGTATATTGATAACGCTTGTCAAATGAGCATATGAAGATCAAATTTAATCAATATTATGAATAATTCACTAATTTAAATGATTCAAAAAAAAAAGAAACAAAAATAACTTGTTACGAAACATTGAGATGCATCTTAGGAGCGAAAACTCCTTACACTGCCATCTCTGAACATCAATTGCACTGGGTTGGTCAAAAATTTATTGTTCGTTTGTGTCGTTTTTTTTTAAAGAAACATAAAAGAAAATCAACACAAAATAATTTGGTTTTTTACACAAAAAAATAACATCAAAACAAAAATAACATAATATATTTTTTAAAAAAAAATAACAACACAAAAATAAAAATATTTTTTTTAAAAAATGAAAACACAAAAATAAAAATTATATAGTCAACTATCCATTCCCCCAACCAAATTGAGACATTGTCTCCGATGTCTGAATAATAAGAAGTAGAGTTTAGAAGAAATCACCTGATTAGTGTGGAAATGATAATTGAATCTACAACACTGCTACTAAAAAGAAAGGTTACATATTAAAATAATAAAAGTAAATTAAATAGTAAATGATATGTATCGATAGTTGTGATTGTGGCTCACATTTTCCTCTGGTTTTATGTCCAGTGACGGCTTGAACGCTCTGTATGGGTCGGGGATATGCTTCTCATCCAATTTTCTATAAATTGACAAATATTGTCTCTTAAACTCGGATTCCCGAGACTGTATTGTTGTCTTTCTTTTGAAATTATGTATGTAAATTATGAATCAGTCTATCAAATCCAATAAGATGCGTCTCAAGAGTCAATGATATATTATCTAATGACTTCTTACTCAAGCCATCTCTAAGGGTTGATTTTTTTCTTCGGAATTATTAGACATCATTCCTAAAAAATGAGAACGAATGTTGCACGTCCAACGTGCACATTTATAACAAACACCTAATTGTTTAGCTCTTCATTTCTTAGCATAGAGTTTTTCTCCCAAATATCTATGTATATGTAAGAGATTAATGATCAAGAAAATTAAAGACTCGTGTTTTAACCATATTTTTCATGTAAGGGTTTAACTTTTTTTTAGGTGGTCGATTTGTCCTGGCATTATCTTTTAAATGTATTTTATGTGTGCATTTTAAAAGATTAATGTCTTTTATCTTTTAAAGTCCATCCAATTCCTTGTTTATGTTCTTTCAAAATAAATAACTTACTTTCTTGATTGCTTGTGAGAGAGGAAGAAATTACCACATGGTAAGTTTGTTCATCTCCAAGAAGATCATACTTTAATCCTTCTGGCAAATTCTTTAATTGTAATTTAGGTGTTTCCTCATTTTTCTTGTCTTGTCTTCAAGGGTTCATAGTTCCTCAAAATTTTACTTCTCTCCATCGTCTTCCAATACATGTGTAGAATCAAGTAAAAAATCATTAGGAATATCTGAATCTAATTACGTATTTGATTCAAGAAAATTAGTTGTACAAATTTCCATAGGATCAGATAAACTCACATGAATATATTCCTCCATAATTGGTTCAATTAGTTACATGCTCTCACTTTCACTTTCCTCATCGTGTGGTTTTTTTGCACATGTTGAAAACATTAAGCTTCAACGTCATATTGCCAAATGACAAATTCATGTTCATTCCAACAATTACTAAGGCATTATCTGTTGCTAAAAATGGACGACCAAGTATTACAGGAATTGACTTGTAACTGTCTGCTAAAGGTTGTGTTTCCAAGACAATAAATCCACAAGATATATGAATTTATCGACTTGTAATAACACATCTTCCATAATTCCTTTCGATACCTTGACTGGTCTATCAATAAGTAAAAAAGTATTTGAAGTTGGTTTTAACTCGTCAATATTAAGTTGTTGGTAAAACAAAATGGAAGCAAATTGACACTAGCTCCAAGATCAAGCAATGCATGTTCAATTTTATGATTTCCAATAATACATGAAATAGTTGGACAACTAGGGTTTTGTATTTTAATGCATTATTGGTTGAGAGAATGGAACTTACATGTTCGGCTAGAAAAATTTTCTTTCTCACTTGATGTCTTTTTTTAACAGTGTACAAGTCTTTCAGAAATTTGGCAAAAGATGGTATCTGTTTGATGGCATCTAACAAAAGAATATTGACCTTCACCTATTTCAATATTTCAATATTTCATATATCTCTAGGGAATGGTTCAATTTTTTTTGTTTTTAATGCTTGAGGAAATGAAGGTGCATGTAAAAAATCATTATCATCAACGATAGGTAATAGTTCATCAACCATTTTCTTACCCTCAGAAGCTGAATCTTCACGAGGTTCAAGAATGAGTCTTTGGATGACTTACCACTATTAAGAGTAATAACAGACTTGACTTGGTCTATTTCTTGACTACCAAAACTACCCTCGTGAGTGTTTTGATGACTATTGGGATTAGTTGTGGTTGTGCAGGAAACTTTCATTTCTCATTAATGGTCAATGCATATGTGATTTTGGTAAAAATATCTTCCAGATCAATTAATGTTTGCACATTTTGATTATTAATGGCTTCTTGTTTCCCAATGAATGCATAAGAGGTATCCTCAAGGGTTTTCTTAGGTGGAGGGACATATGGTGCATAATTCTGAGAATTTTGGAAATTCTGGTGTACCTGGGGAGGTTGTTACAATGGTTGTGCTTAGTTATCATTCCTCCAATTGAATTTTGGATGGTTTCTCCAACCAAAATTATAGGTTTGGGAGTATGGGTTTGGATTTGGTCTCTTAAATGTGTTTATGGAACTGATTTTATCATGAAAATATTCTTGTAGGGCTGGCAAGGTTGGGCAAACTTGTGTGACATGTTCAATTGAATTACAGATATGACATGTAACTTCTTGAATTGATTTGACATGATCACTCTTCCTCATTTCTAATGCCTCAACGTTTTTAGCTAGATATGCATATTTATCACCAAAAAAAAAATATGGAATAGTCTCTAGATGGGGATGGTTCGAGAAATTTCTTTGGCAAAATACAAGCTCCGTTTTAATTGAGATTTATGTCTCCTGTAACCTTGAAGAATTATGTAAAGGGTTTGCCTATATGTGGGATGTCTAAGTTTAGGATTCATTTAGGATCAATCAGGATATCTTGGATCCACACAAATACAAAGAAAAAAAGTGACATGCAAAAAAAAATAAAGAAATGAAATGAAATACAAAATAAAAAATAAAAAATGAAAAATAAAATAAAATAAAAAGGAAATGAAAGGAGAAATATGCAAATATGTTAAATTATTATTCTATCTACTAATTATACTCATCGCGCCCACGCCCCGGTAATGGCGCCAAAAACTTAACACACTCACAAAATGATTCTTTACTCCCAAGTATAAGAGTGTTGAAGTAATAAAATAATCTGGTAAGTCTGGGGTCGATCCACAATAAATACATTTAGTACAATAAAATAATAATTTTAGTGAAAATAAAAAAAAATTGAATTATTTGAAGTAATTGACAATTTTTTAATTGGACTGCAATAATAAAATAAAATATCGGGGGTTAGGTAATCCACTTTTAATATTTCAAATTTAAAAATCTTACTTTTTATAATATATATTATCATTATTACTCAGTTAATTTATTTTATGAATGAATTAATTATGTCAAAACATATAGAATCAACCATAAATGCGGTGATAATATATGTCTATAACAAGTCTAGGTAGGCACCCAATTATGCCAAAATATATAAAACCAGTCATATAGGCGACAACAAATTTTGTCAATAATTATTTCAGATTTGAATTAAATATTAGTCTTTATATATACAATTCATATATGATATATGTAAGATTAATCTATATTCTCATAGTACTTCACCCCTTACATCATCATGATGAAATTAGCTACTCATGATTTGAATAAAAACATGCATAATTTTATTACTGAAAGGAAAAAGAAATTACAATAAACTTGAAAAATAAAACACACAAGAGTTAGAACTCCACAAATTTTCAGAGAAAACTTTGGAATTCAGGCTGATTTTCTAAGGTGTTGAGCACATCTATTTATAGTAGATAGCTCATCACCCTCCATGTAATTGGCAATTTACAATTGCAAAAGTAATTTGTAAATTAGCAATAATTGAAAGTTTTCTTCTTGTTTTTGTCTTTAATAATTACATATAACACACTTTTGATTTTCATCAATTTTTATACCTTGAAAACTTCAGAATTAGAAAATTTTGAAAACAACAAAGTTGTAAATATTTGAGTATTCTTTCATCTGGAACTGGAATCACATCAATCCGATATCGGAATAAAAAGTTATTGCCAAAATATGAGAATTACGTAAAATTGAAATTTCCGAAATCGTACCGTGTTAAAACGCTCTTTTAAGTTTCTGGTCTCCAAAATATAAATGTCACATCTATTTTTTCTAGTTATGCATTCAAAATATTATTGTATTTACATAACAAATAAAAATCACAATAAAAAATATATAAAATATTAATTTAAATATTATCACAATTTACGATGGATGGCCCTAAAAGTGGTTTTTATACTACAGCAGAGGTGCAATGGCTTGTGAAACTGCATCAATGTAGCAGTTTTGATGTATCGGATTTTTCAACGAACGTAACCCCACCGAACTTTGATTGGAAATAA